>WBNO01024121.1:127533-155120 GCA_013400575.1 Peucedramus taeniatus
GGTGGGGTGGGCCTGTAGCTCTCATCCGCAGGATCTCTGGCTACAGATCCAAGTGAAGAGTTACCAGTACCAGCTAAAGGCAAACTGCATCAAGGTGAAACTTTGCTGCTTTATTCCCAGGGCAGTACCAAAGACTTCTGTGTGGAATTAATGTATATGATCCTTAAAAGCTTGGAGGCAGAGGGAAGTTTGCCCTTTTGGGGATATAGAAACAGGTGTTCTGAGAAGCAGAAACTTCTGGGGAGAATAGACATCTCTTTAGTAAAATGTGACTTTGAGTCCCTGGAAGGATTTGGTTTTATTCTTCAATTTCCTGCATTCCAGTTTAGCTGTTCATGCATATATGGTCTCTACAGACCTGTAGCTTCACCCTCTGGTGTTGGCAAACAAGAATTGTTTAAGTGGGGAACAGAGGGCCCTTCTTGCTCTCTGCAATGGAAAAACTAACGTGTCAGTACTCTTGGGTTTGGAATGCCATGGGATTTACCTTACTGTTTGCAAGAGAAGATCTCTGAAATGTAGATGTAGTCATGTCAAAAAGTCTGAAGAGCCTTAACCATCCTGCAAGGAAAGGGTTCATCTCTCTGCCAGCCACCATGCACAAAAGTGACCTGAGGTTGAAAGGCTCTTTACAAGTTCATGAGAAATCACAAGGTGCACTTTTCCTTCTTGCTGCTTTTCCCCTCCAAGGAGTGTTAACTTTCTGAATTTTGTAGAAATACCAATGATGTGTGCAGAGAGAGCTGCCACTTTAGAGGAGGCTTAAACTAAAGGACCAGAAAGAGACAAGAAAGATTCATGAGATGGCAAAACCTCTTTCAAAAGAAGGGTGAGGAAAACCACCTAAATTAAATGGGATAAAACAACTGTGCTGCCTTTCAGCCAAAGCCTCAAGGAAGCAAACTCTTGAAAGCAGTGTGTTTCAGTTAGGCTTAATCTTAGGATGGCATGGTTTAAAAACAGTCTTGAAAGGATAATCTTTTATACAGATATCTGTCATTAAATTTCTGTGGTCACACAAAACATGTATAAGAGAGAGCTAGTTTACCTTCAAGTTTTGCAAGTTCTGTCTGTGTGCACACCTCCCTTCTTGGGGGTGGCCTACAGTTGTGACAGATATCTGTGGTTGTCTTGTGTTATTCAGCCCAAGAATTATTTGCAACTTGGGCTGTGAAAACTAATAGCCTGCAAGATCTAGATACCAAAGAATAGTGGTTTAAAAAGCTTTAATGTTTAGTCTGCAGTGTCCTTGCATTTATCCTATCATGTCTTAATGAAAATGCCAGGTCTCTAAATACTTTGACCAGAGTGGCTGACAGTGTTGAAGTGTCCTAGAAATGCTCTTGTGCTTAAATGCTTGTGGGGTTTGCCCTTCTCTGTGGCTAGAAGGGAGTTGTTTTTCCAGGCATTAAATAAAGAAAAGTTAAGTGTGCAGTCAGGATTCTGTTGAACTGGAGGAATGTTTTGCCCCCCCAGCCTGCACCGTTTGGAAGGTGACAGACACTGAAGTTGCCCTTTGCTGTTTTGAATGGAGCCATTGCACAACCCCCCAGCCCAGCTCAGTCAGGAAGAGGAGTGACTTAAACTCTTCCTAAGTTGCTGTCTATTTAACTCAGTGGGATTTGCTTGCAAACCGAACCGTGAGTGTTTGACCTCATGTTGTTGGGGAGCTTTTTCGTTTTAAAAACACTACTATTTAGCTACCCAAAAGAATTCCTTATCTTTGTGATAGATAGTGCTAAGCACACTTGGTCTCATTGAAAAGTGGTAGTGTAGCTTATAAAATGGAGTGTTTTATATGCAATGAAAAAAAGTAGTGCTAATATACAATGCCAACATCAGATGCCCCATAGAGGCTTATTAAAAAGTAATAAATGAGATTCCAACCTTGCTCTGCTTTTCCATGCATGTTCTCAGGTTAATGCCCAGTATCATAACATATGTGCATGCAGAGGAGAAAAGCAAAGCTTGGAAGCTGGATTGCAAACCAAACAAGCATTCAGAGTAACCTTCTTATCTAGGGTAAATGGCCTGGAGAAGGGTAAAGTGAGTGTGTGCCTCTTCGTTGGAGAACAGCAAATGTGGGGGACAGAGCTGTCTACTCGAACTCCCAAAGGATTTTTCTCTATGCCAGGTTAAACCAGTGGCTCTCTGTAAACCTTTTGCTTGACAAAATGTTATCAGCAATCAGTGTGGCTGGTTTGGGTGCTCAGCATATAAAGCAATCTCGTCCTTTCTCAGAATTATTTAAGCAGGAACTTTAGTAGCAAACTGAAGCAGATTCAGTACTTGATAATGCAGGTCCTTCATGTAACTTGCTCCTTTTTATTTAGTATGTTTTAAATATAACTTGTTTAAGGAGGCCCATAAACCTGAAACTTTTAAAGAAAGCAAGGAAAGGAAGATAACACCTGAAAATTTAACACATGTTAGGGCCAGACATAACCAACCTGGGAGAAAGAACAAGTCACTTGGATGTGGTATTCCCTTGGAATTGAAGGAAAGTGGGCCCAGTCCATTACAGTTAAACCAAAATTGATTTCTGAAGAGAGCAGGTTTATAGGCTCATCTTGTCATAACTTTGATCATAAGATGGATTTCTTTGTTCAGTTCTAGTTTTAAAAAAATATTGTGCCAAAGTTTTGTTTATTTTTTAAAGGAGTGTAAGCCAAATGGTGCCAAAAGGTAATAGGGTATTTAAAAGTAGAGATATTTAGACAAACAGTTTGGAACTGTATAAAAAAGGAACACTGGTACTTGCGTTAGACAAATATTGTACCTTTGGTCTTTGAGTCCTTGGGAGTTTGGAACCCAGTTTGCTGTGGTACAAAATGCACAACTAGAGATGCCACTATCTTTTGCTTGAAGTTCTACCTCACTTTGCAGAAGTAAATCATCTACCTCAATTTAGCATCAGACAGGTTTGGGAAATAGTTGAGAATCTGCCTGGGGGAAGGATTCATCCTGCCTGTTGGAAAAGCATTTTAATTGAAACAGAGATACTAAGTGTGTACTATGTGGTGACTGCTTGCTTTTGTTTGCTTCTGTTTTTGCTGCCTGCCTATGGAGATATTAAGCTGCCCTTGCTAGAGAATCTGTAAATAAAACCAAATGTTCAGGCAAACTGGACTGAGACCTGAAACGCTTTTGAGTTGGTTCTGGTTTCACTACGAGGTATGGAAGTGTAAACTTTTGTTCAGTATTATGACACTACTGGCTGATGTGACATACTTCATGTTCATTTGCAGTGTTCTTATGTCCCTAAGACCTTTAGGTCTTCTCTCTACAAGAGAAAAACTTTTATGCATGCCTACCAATGTGTCCTGTTTGGGAGGACTGGTGTTATGATTGCTGTAAACACAATGCTATACCAAATGCTTGAAGGGAATAAGGTCCTGGTTTTTTATTTTATTGACTTGGTGATTGTATTAGTAGCTTGCTTGACTCAATGGGATTTTTTCCACCATGACAAAGCAATCAAGTTCCTATTCCTGGAAGGCAGCTTAGTTTCAGACATACTCAGGAGAGGCAGTTTAAAACCAATGTCTTGGGGTTTTTTAGGCAAGTTAAGTAGTGACGTGCAACATACCCTGTTTTACCTGTGGAGTTAAGTTGCAGAAGCATATTTTCAGACTACTCTATTGGAGGAAAAAAAGTTCTTTTTCCTCCCCAGCTCATATTAAGGGGTGGCAGAAGTGGGTACAGGAGGCCCCTAATAACAACAGGCTGTGTTGGGTTTGGTAAATGTTATGGTGGGAAATGTACATTGATGTCTCTAAGTGATCTTACGGGTTAACAAGCCAGACTGGCATCTTTTTCCATCATTGTTCAACCAATAATGGTTCTAAAAATGCTTTGTGTACCTGCATGGTCTTAGACCTTCTATTAATGATTGTATCAACTTACAAACTCAGGTAGATAATTTTTAAAGCTCTTTTCATAGAGCCTTACTGACTGAATGTTAAGTGTCTGTGTACTGATGTAGTTAAGTAACTTCCTTTTGAACTACCAGACTAGTTAAAAAAAAAAGTCCTTTTATAGGTTTGTAGAGTACTTTTCAGACAATGTAGTAGTTTTTCCTTCAGAGGGAGAGATGTCTGTTTCTGAGGGGTTTTTTTAGTTGTTTTTTTTTTTTTCTCTAAAATGACTAAGAGGTTTTTAACTAGTTTGTAAGGTTTGCTTAGTCACCTGAGTTGGTGGGGGTTTCTTACGTCTGTGACTCTGTTTGTACTGTGCATTACCTGTCATGCCCTGCTCACTTCGTGCACAGGTCCTTGGAGGAGTTGAGGGTGTGAAACACATGCCTGCAATGTAACTCAAATAAAACTTGCAAGCCTTGAACAAAATGAAGCTCAGCCCCATGAAACCAATGTCAAACATGCTTTTTTTTCCCCTCCTTCTCCTCCCCCCCCCTTCCCCCTTAATTGGCTGTAGAATATGCCCCATCTTACAAAATTTTCACTACTGATTTATAAGTAGCATTGCCTCAGTGCAGGTTTGCATCAGGATCCAGATTGATCTTGTCATTCTTTGCATGTTGGGCATCTTGAGTTGATTTGTTTTCTTAGTTTTCTCTTCTGTTATTTCTTTTCTACTTTAGTAACTAATTATGCTGCTCTCCTAATAATAATAAAATATCTCAGGAGGTCAGACAGTGCTCTGCTTTTAATGAGCTGCTCAGAGCTTTTGTATCTAATTGAAAATTAATCAGGCTGTGACAAAAATTGCCGTGCTCCATAAAGGGCATCACATTTCTACTTGGACAAAAAGTGATATAATTTTTACTTGTCAGATGTTGAGTACTGCAGAGAAGAAAGCATGACAGGTTATGTGCAAACTTTTACGTAGAATAAGTGAATAAAATGTTAGAACCCTTGTGGTAATGGAGGCTTCTGAATGTATCTTTGTGGTCCATAGGGAAGGCTGAAGGATGTAGCAAGGAGACGATGTATCAGCTACTGGCAGCCTTAAAACAAAGTCAGTGTCTCTCTGGACTTTAAAATGTTCCTATGCAGTTTATTTTATTTTTGTTTAATCAAATAAATGTGAGGTTTTTTTCACGGCAACTCTGTGTGTGTGTGTGTTTCTACCACGCAGGAAAAGCCTTCTCTTCTATCAGGATGCAAAAAAGAAAAAGCCCCTCCTAGTGGTCTGTGTTATTAAAAAAGTCCTGGTTGTCATGACTGGAGGAAAGAGTTGTGATATTGAACTCACTGCTTCAAACTCCATCCTTTTTTTCCCAATATTTTGCCAGAACGTTTCTGGTTTAACTTTTTTAGGTCCATTTCTAGGTTTCCTTTCCTTCATCTTGGCCACTTCTGAAGAAGAATGCTTCTTCTGCATGGCAGTGTGAAGCAAAGCCACCAGAACATTTAATAAGTCTCTCTGGCATCTTACAGGGCAGGCTGTCAACAAAAGTTGGGTGAGTGGAAAGATGCCATTTTTCCCCACTACCTTGGAAAAAGTTTGAAAAGAAATGGTGAGCATAGGAAGATGCTCTTCGAGAAAGGTTTGAGAATTAAAGCCACTGACTGAATTCCCAGCAGGGGTAGGAGTGGAGGTGGATTCCAGGCTCTGGAAGTGCTAAAGCAGCTTTAGCTTGCCAAAGCCAAGATGCCTTCTGGGCCTGTACAACTGTAGGGCTCTTAGCACCATTCATCAAAATCCTTGACCAGGCCATTGCTTTCTTCCTGCTGGAGCAGCTGGCAAATGTCAGGAGTACAGAGATCCCTTCAACTGGGAAGGAGGGAGAAGGCCCTGTGGAGGCAGGGAGAGAGGCTGCCCGGGTGAGTTTTTCCAGTTTCCTGTGTTGCTCTCTATTCCCTTGGCTCCTCTGTGCCCTCTTCCTGAAGACAACTGGTACCCAAAAGCTCCCTGAGCACCAGGAGCTTGCTCAGGACACTGCTAAATGAGTGCTGCCCAGTCCTTGCACCGGGGCCGTGGGCAGAGCTAAAGGTTCTGATGAGAGAACAGCAGTGGCCGTAGGCAGGGTGCAGGAACAGTCCTGAGGCAGCGACAAGGCTTGTGGTGTGTGGGGGGAAAAGGGAATGCACCCCTTTCTCCTGCTGTGGGAGTAAGAGCCGGTGTCCTGCTGCAGGGCAGATCCTGGAGGTAAGGGGAGAGTAGGGAGAGAGGGACAGGCACCCTTTCCTTCAGGAAGTGGCCCAAACCAAACTGCTGAGCATTATTGGGTTTACTGACTCGGCCCACTGCTGAGCCTGGGCTGCTCATGCTCCCGGTTTTTCTACCAAAGGACAACTCACCGTTTTGACCTTCACTGCTTTCCTACCAGAGATTAAAAGGATTGAAGACAGAAGCCAAGTCCTTGGCTGCTGCCTCCCTCGGTGTGTTATATTTATTTTTTTCCTTTCTGTTACTAGTAAACGATGAAAGCTGAAAGCTGTCATCACCACTCATCCATCCCTGAGTGCGGGACAGTGCCACGGGCAGGGGAGAGCGGCGCAGCTGCTGTGGGGGCTGAGCGGCCGCGGGGCACCGCAGCGGGAGCCGGAGGCTGCGGCTCACGTGCAAAGGCGGCTGCGATAAGATGTGCCTTATCAGGGGAACAACTGCATCGTTCACCGAGCCCGGGCACGGCCAGAGCATCTTTTGCATGTGAATGCCCTGCATTCCTGGGGGGGCGGGGAAGAATCTTTATTCAAGGCCCGGGACCACACAGGGAGCATCTTGAACCTTTTTGTATTTCATCAGTCAATCTACTCTGATGTAAAAGATGTATCAGCTCCCTTTCTTCCTTCTTTCAGAAAGGTGATAGCTACCAACTTACTCCTGATATTTTTTTTATTCCTAGTGTTTCTAAACTGTTTGCCCCTACCTGAGGACAAGGGTGCATTGCAGCTCCTGCAGTGATAGAAAAGTTACTGAAAGAAGCAGCTACTGGGTTGTACTCTGAAAGGATTGAAAAGCAGGACACGCAGTTATCTGACATGAGAGAGAGTAGCAGGTCTCAAGGTTGCTGCTATCCTGCTTCCTGCTGGAGACACACCTGCATTCAGTCCACAACTTGCACATTGTTGCATGCACTTGCTGTTCTGTTTGTCACCTGGTTTCTCCAGGATGATGGATACAAACCCAGGGCTGTCCTGCTGCCTTCTCTCCTGGACACACCTGCATTCCTCACACTCAGGGTACTGAGAGCAGAAGGGGCAGGCCCTGAATGCAAGGTGCTGCTGGGAGAAGTGACCTTTTTCGGGCTGGCTGGAGGCAAAGTACAATGCCAGCAGCACAGGGAGATAAGGTGGTAGCTCAGCTCTACCCTGGCTGGAGATTATCAGGATAGCTGAAATGGCACAAAACAGCCCTGGAGGGACTGTGAGAGGAGTGCTGGGCTCCAGTTATCTTATGCCTGCCTTAGGTCTCTCCTCCCCTCCTGTGCTCACAGTAAGTAACCAGAGGGTCCTTGATTATGCTCCATCTTCTTTCAGTAAAAGGCAATTTTTTTTTTTGTTAGAGGTATTCCTCTACATGGGAAGCTAGATTTAAAAACTGCCACAACCCCACCCCACCCCCCAAAAAAACAACCAAAAAAAACCCCCCAAACCCCATCAAAAAACCCCAATAAAACCCCTACCCCCCTAATCCCCTATTCCCCCCCAAAAAAAACCCAACCAAAAAAAAAAAAAAAACTACAAAAAAACACCCAAAACCCAACCTTTTTCTTATAGCCAGATCCAGCTTCCTCTGTAGCTGCACCATTACACCATTCTGTAGGGCAAAGGAAAAGCAGGGAGAGGAAATTTAAAAAAAAAAGAAAAAAAGCCAAGAGAAACAGATTCCCTCTTAGGTGAGGAAGAGCATGGCTCATATGTGTCAAAACAGCAGCCAACACAACAGCTCAACTCCTCCTTCAGCAGGACTTCAGGTAAAATGGCTCTCTCCACTCACTGCTCTCCCCTCTTCTCTTAAAAAAGAGCTGAATTACACAGTTGGATAACTTTTTTTTTCTTTTGTAAATAAACTGCCACTCCCATTCAAAGCAGGTACCCACCTCCCATCATTCATGAAATAACCTTTACAAACAAGTCTTTTGATTTACATATTTTATTAGAAATTTACATAAACAAACACACTCCAGCAATTGGGTATTCACGTGTCCTAGGTTAAAAAAATATACAAAATCCCAAGCCCCCCTGATCAGGGCAGCAGCAGGTTAAAGCACAACCTCACTTCCTTTGAACAGTGGTAAAAGCTGGCATCTGAATGGGCTGGATGGAGTGGACTGGCTGGAACACAGGCTTCTTCCGCATGTCAGAGAGTGTTTTCACAGAAGGGAGCAGCTGGTTCCTCTTGATGATCTGCAGTGCCAGCTGCGTGTTACCTACAGGACAAGTTTCAATTAAAAAACCCAAAATACCATTTAATGACATGTGAATTACTGTTCAGGGACAGAGCTGATGAGCCAGCCCTGGGCCCAGGCCAGGTATAGCAGCAGTCCTTCCTCTCCAGTGAAATGCTGGCATGGATAGGAAAAGCAGTAGACAACAGGAAATTTGAAAAAAATAGTTTTGATTGAATCCACCTATTCTTAGCTGAAGACATCAAGCTTTTACCTCAGAACTGGAAGATGCCAAAGCACCATCTAATTTTCCAAAGGTCACCTCTTCTCTCTAGCTCTCACACAAAACGCCTTTACCCTGTGACACTGCAAACAGTAATGCGAATACCAAGGGGATAAAACATGTAAAAGAAAAGAAGAAATCTGATTTTCAACTATGTATGGTCCATCAAATAACCACCAATATACATGGAAAACTGACTCTCTGTTAAAAATTAAACTTGCAACTTTACAGGAGAAAAGGCACTGAGTTCTGAGGAGAGTATTTCTCCCTCATAATTTTCTTTGCCTGAAGTTTTAGTTTCAGAAGAGATACACCATTTTGTTGTCATTTATAGAACAAAAAATGTCTTTAGCCTCTTTTACTTATGTACTTAGAAGAGGGTGAGGGATGTAAACCCCACTTTCTACTCTCTTCTGCTCTGTACATCCTTATTGCAGAAATAAAGGTTTCCAAAAATCCAATTTAGAAACATCTTTGTAAGAAAAGCTTTGCAGAAGTCTCAATTCCAAATGCAAATATTCAAATCCTCTGCCTGCCTGCAATGCAACAGCACAAGGGGATGTTGGAACATCCAAGAAAGGGGAACAGGCACACAGAACATTTCTCAACATTTGGATTTGAAGTGCCCCCTAAAGGGCACAGGTCTTCAACCATGACAGCTTCAAGCAGCAGCTGCACCAGTCTGCTCACACTGCAGAATTCAAGTGCAACCTTTCCAGTTTCCCCTTATGTAGAGCTTTTCCCTCCTACAAATGAAGTGAACCTTCAAAGGAAAGCATTGTGGAAGAGAGAGTTAGCAGTATTACAAGCTTTGCTGCCATACTTGCTCCACAGGCCTTGACACAGCTTCTTTGGGAAACTTGGATTGTGGTTGCCTTTTAATGGAGAAAGCTTTTCAAACCCTCTTTAAAGTAGAAACTTCATCAAGGGTTTTACTGAGCCTATCCAAGACTGCTGACTGCTGCACAAAGACAGAAAACTTCAGCTCAGGAAATGAATGTTTAGGAGGTCTGGAGTGTGTAAGAACAGGATGGCAATAAACTACGGAAGTGAAGGTGCACATACGTGGATCACAGCAGTGTAAGATGGAGGCAGGGCCTAAAGGGTATTGTTCAAAATACTGGCACAACTCTCTGTATAGAGTAGGAATGATGACTACTGCCCTCCTCCCTTTGTATCCCAAACTCAGGTTGATGGAACATCTCCCAACTTACCATTCTGCAATTCAAGATACACAGCCAGCAGGATGGCCTCTGGAGGGATCTCTTTGGGGTGGATCAGCGAAGCAGCCTTATTGAAAAAGAAGAGGGTGAAAAGAAAAAGTGCTTAAGAGAAGGATCCAGCACAAAGAAAGTGCCCCTTGCCAAGATTGCTACTACCATCTTAGGTAAGAAAACTAAATAACAATTCATCAACTAAGACCAGATTTTTTCAAACTCATACACTCCATCAGGTTTAAGCATGCAAGGAGAGACTGCAAGATTATCTACATAGCAAGATTGTTTCACACTAATTAGCAGGACCATCTGCTGTGTGCTTATGTTCATATGGATCTGTATTTCTCGGCCCAGCCTAGCGTGGCTTCCTGGTGAGGTGACAGGTGAAGAACAGTGAAGCACCTCCACTGCTCTAAAGTTCAGAATACAAAGTTAAGGACTGTTCATTAGCTTTCCATATACAACCATGTTTCAGCTATGAAGTCAATGAATTTACTGTAGATGCAGAGCCCCAGTATATTTTACATCCATGGGTGGCCTTGCACTCCTCTGGGCTTTACACAGGTGTTACAGAGCCCAAGCAGAGACACTTGCCCCATCATAAGAAGCCTCAGGAAGAAAAAAAGCCAGACAACTGCCTTAAGTAGCAGAGAGCCACACAGAATTTGAATCTTCACAACTACTATGAAGTAACTTGGAAGCTGCTGTTTCAGTTTGTTGCTCAACAATGCATCCAAGCAGTGTTCCTGACAGACAGGAGTGGCTGCAAAAAGAGAAACATCATGACTGAAAGAGATGGGTTCCAGCCATGAGAAAGACCAAGTGACGTGTCACAGGCTAAGTGGAGACAGCATTTCAAAAACAGTACTTGAGAATTCTTGGGACAACAGGCAGACAAGGAGCATACTTCCAGCAGAACTGCAGTTTGTTCTCACAGCCCTAAAGATAATAGTTCTGATGGTGAGTAATTAAATGACTAGGGAGAAAACCTTCTCTGAATTATAACAATCACTACTAGACCATTAAAAAGACCACAAAAAAAAACCCAAACAAACAAACTTTAAAAACATGAAAACGCTTCCCAGCCATCTTCCATTGTTCTGATATGACCTAAGGAAAATAAAATGCTGCCTATAGTGGTACTGAACTTTTACCACAAGTAAGAAATTTGGAATTCATTTTGTTTTTAATAGAGACTGGTTCATAAAGACAGAAAAAAGCCAGCATCTCAGCAGGGTCTGCAAATAAGCCTGGGCTGTGAAATCACCAGAATTTGCTGTGATCTGAATGGCAGTTTGAAGGAAGTACATTTGTCCCCAAAGCTGCCTTGAGATTTGTTTCTCATACCTGATGAAGACACTTTCGAGCTTTGTCATATTCACTCCTCAAGCAGTAAGCACTTCCAAGGTTAAACAGCATCATTGTTCGTGCAGACGTGACCGAACTGGGGTAACACTGTGGTGTCTGCTTGCCAGCTGCAATTAAAAAAAAAAAAAATTCTTTTTTTCCTTACACTTTTATTCCAACTGGCCAACTAAGTTCTTGTACTCTGCTGAATACAGTGGCTGGTACTTACAAGATTCCATTGCCTCATTCTCTCCTTTGTCAGACCCTGCAAAGAAAAGAAAAAACAAACACAAACACATCATCTCCTGTGACCTTTTTTAAAGGTTATTACAAAAATAATACAAAGATACAGATTTTCTGCTTTCTTCACAGTCTGACATTAAAGAGGGAAAACAGATCAGTTTGCTCAAGAGTTTACGTCATTTAAGACTTCCTATCTTCAGTGTTGTGCTTTTAGATTTGCAGATGAGTACAGTGAAGTTTAAACTGCAGTCATGTCACTGGAATCAGAGCTGCTGTAGACTTCACTATACGGATGGTTCTGAAGTACTTTTCTCTAACAGAATATAAACTCCCAACAAGACCCCACTCCTATATCTCACTAAAGTGGACTGCAGTGGTATGACAAAGCCTGGTTTAAAGACCAAAAAGCTGGAAGAGATGGTATAAAACCCAAACTTAACCACAATAGCACATTTAACAAAAGCAGCTTTCAAAGATTTCCTTCAAACAAGTCAGAATACTACAATATACAGTCCTGTTAATGCTACAGAATTAACCACCTCATAGGAATGACAAGGAAAAAAGACACACCAAACACAAGGCGGGAACTGAAGCCAGGTAAATAAAAACACAACAGCAAAAACACAAACAACACCCTCACCCACCCTGCAATAACCTACAGGTCCTAAAACAAAAATGTCTTAATCATCATTATGTTTGTGTCTACAAAGTTACAGCAGGAAGGCAGCTGAAAGCATAACCAGTTATAATGAAGTGTGGATGCATTAACCTTGATCCTGCTCATTTGAAGAGATCCCAAGGGAAACATCAGTGACATTCTCAGGGTTCAAGTGAGTGATGGCATCAGATATTCTGTCTAGAGAGATGAGAGCTTCTGCTGCATACAAATGCCCGAGAAACCTACAAGAGCAAAGGATCAGCACAGGTACAAATGTCAGCACAGCAATCCCCAGTTTGTTATGAGAGACAAACAATGGAGTTTTTAATGTGAGCACATGGGAACTATTACTGGGAACAATAGCATGGAAGTTAACTTGCTCATAAGGTGGTGTCATAATACCCAGTTCTACCATTTACTGCTTTTAGGCATCAAAGTTATAAAAAAAAACCACATCTGAATAAAAACAATTCATCCATGCACAGGAGTTTCCATTCCACAGAGAAAGTACCTCAGTGGGGCCTTATTCAGAGAATTAAGAAAAGCCACCCCAGAATATGGATATATCTACAATTTAAAGTGTTACATTATTTTACATTCAATAAAAATAAAGCACCTATTTTCCTGGGACCAAGATACACACCTCTTTGTCTTTGCAAAAGACCTGTTATTTAGCATTTCCTTCATTACCTAACAGTAACACAAAATTATGTGTTACCTTGCAAACTCCTCAAAGATCTTGCTAATACAATGACTGTGCAAAAGGATGAGCTGCAGTAGTGTGAAGAACAGAAGCCAAAGAATTTAATTGGCATGGACCAGTTTAGAGCATGGTGCTAGCATACAAAAATAAGCACCAGTTACCTTGCCTTCCACAAGTACATTACCAGTTTTGAAAAATACTACTACTGTAAAAACCTCTGTTATGCTTTATCCTCTGCATTAAATGCACAGCGTCAGAAGGATAGGACTGAAGTTGCCTTTTCTGAATTTGTAGGGCAGTATGAGAACTGGTGGGTAAGAAAAGAGTGTGCTTTGAATATCCTTCAAAAATACAGTGCCAATTGAGAGGTGAACAAGAGAAACTGAAGAATACAACCTATATAAGCAGCAGTAGCAGGTGAAGTGACAGTCCTGCACACACAAGATCTGTTACCCTGAGTGACTGAGCAAACCCTCCCTTTTAAGGCTGTAGTTTCATAAGTAACCTTTCAGCTGTGTGGGTTTGGGCTGATGTTGGCTACCCACAGCTGCACATCCCTGCCCCTTGTGCAGTGCCAAGCATGTGCAATGCCACAGTGAATCACGACAGAGACCTGATGGTCCTGCTGCCGCATGGGACCCAGAGCTGGAGAAACAGTAACAAAAGCAGCAATTGATTCCAAATTAGATGGAGTTCCTACACAAAGGAGGGAATTCATATTCCTCTGTATCAATGGACATTTAGTCAGGACTTCAACAAGAACAGAAGCAGGCCAAGCAATTCTTTGCATCAGACACAGATCTGGCAAGCAACTACAGATATTGGAAGCTTCAAGTCAGAACTCTCCAGCAAAAAACAGGGTTGAGAAAGAAGAAATGACCCCATCAGACTTACTTAAGAGATCCTGAGAGCTTTGGTTGCTGCAGAAGTTTATCTGCATGATTCAATGCCATAAGGTTATCCCCCAAAGCCAGAGCCACGTAAGCACTACACGCAAGGATTGAGCACCTGGAAAGAAAAAGACCAAAAAAAAAAAAGGGGGGAGGGGGAGAGAGTTAATAGTTAAATGGAGAATTCTGTGATTCCAAATATACTTGTTAAATCTTTCTTGTTTAGTGCTAAAGAAATAAACTTTCAATAATGACTTCCCATCTAACTATGAAGTAAAAGAGTTAGTTTTCATTATTTATGAGCTCAATTGTCCTACCAATATAAACCAAGGATTACCATGGTGTGCTCAGTAAGGTTTTGCAGTTTTCATCATGAATAACCGACTAAGAAAGATGGACTTCACCATGTGTCATTTTTCTCATGAACAGTTTCGCTATCTCACACTCTTGTTCCTGGTCTTGCCTTGGACTCTAATTTGTATTCCTCTGCCCTCACCTTCTGTTGTAGAAAAGAGTAGAAGATTTCTAGATTGCTATAAGACACAATCTACAGACACACAGTAGCTATCAATTAAGCTGTAACATATCTCACTCTTCTAATGAACAACATCTGCACATAGGGAGACAAACACTGGAGATTTGGCATTTCCAGTTTGTGTTCAACTGAGGGCTGTAACCCAGTGCAAATACTCTGAGTGATCCATGGCATTTTGCTGCCATCACAGACTTGCTTATCTTTCCAAAACCAGAAAATCTCTCGCAATTCATTTCATGAAATCTGAACTACTCACATTTTCCATCTTCAAACAATAACCCCACATCAGGATGCCATCATTAGGCCAAGCTTCACACTTTGTAGTAACTGCCCCCCTCTCCCAACACTGTTCTTGGGGATATTTTCCACTTGGTAAGACATCATTCAGTGCAGGCTGCCTTGTCCTCAGGGCACAAGCCTCTGCCCATGACATCCTGCTGTGAGCAGGACTCTGTTCTTCTCCAGGGAGGACAAGTGGATGCTCCGAGTGGGGTCTCACGTTGGGAGCGATGCGAGGAGAGCCGTCGGCTCTCAATGCGGTAGGCGGGCTATTATTGCGCCAACCTTCTGGCAACTGTCAAGCCCACTTTCGGTCCAGCAGTAAGTCATGTAATTCATGGCAGGACCTGGGGTGCCTTTATTCCCCTTTCCCAGGAGGCATGCTCCTTAATTATGCACAAGCAGGATAAGAAACTTCTCCAGTGTTTCCCCTTACCCCCCACTTCCTCTCCACCGTGTCCAGATGTCACATCAAATCTGAACACATACAAAAGCTTGAGAGAGGGAGAGGAAAGCTTCCCCAGCTCAAGTCCCAAACCTAAAATATTTCTGAAAGGTTTTGACTAGGGAGGGGGATGGAATGGGGGAAAAAAAATCTCTGCAATAACAGCCTGCTTCTAACTAACCTCTTTTTGTCTCTGCCTCAAGAAAGTGCAGCTTTTAAATCAGCAGAGATGCTGCATGTCACCAGCAAAATACCCTTAGACACAAGTCAGGGCCTGCAGAGTTGGTTATTACTGCCCTTCCCATCAATGTGTGTTACATTTCCCACAAATTTTTTAAAGCCTATTTTTATTTCTGCAAATGTAAATTCAAACACAACATATGCTCCAATCACATAACAGGATGAAACCTACTCCTCTGCTCTAAGCACTAGTCACTGTTTGCTGCCACATAAGAGCTGGCAAAAGCCTTCAGCAACGGCCATCTAAGGAGAAAAACATTCTGGTTTCCTCCCATGCAGTTGTGGTCTTGCACTTGGATCCATTGTTGATTTGGCTGAACCAAACGCTCAGGAGAGCTGACAGCCAACCGGAGCAGAAGAATTGCACCACAAGGGAAAAGACAAACTAGTTTTTCACCCCGGTCAGGATTCTGACAAAACTCCACAGGTCGCCTTTGAGCACGGCAGACTTCCAGCATCACCGAGCCTCCGCATGCCCTAAATAAAACTGCCTTTGCACTAGGAAAAAGAAAAATGTTTTTTTTAACTGCCAGATTATGTCAAACAGCCTCTTGTGTAGGTGTAGGCAACAGGATTTGTCAGCCCACACAGACTGTAAGTTTACGGAATCCAAACTCCACAGCTGACTTGCCTTATTTCTCAGGGAAATGGCAAGCCAGAGCAAATCCAGTCCTTCAAAACTTAGTATGAAGGCACCAAAAATGACACTTCTAAACCATTAAGAGAATGCCACTAATCTGAAATAATTTCAAATAGCTAAGCCCAACAATGGATAGAAAATATCTACTTTTTATGTTTCAACACAGGCAAACAATACAAACTATTAAGAAATACAGAATGCAGACTGTGCTTACTCCAAGGGGAAAATCAGCTCCAGCAAAGGGGAGATGGGGGAAGAACCACACAGTGGCTAAGAGTGAGGAAGAAGAGAGTGAAACAGCTATAGGTGATAATCACTGTAAGCTTCTAGTATGGTGACAGGGCCAAAAAGACCACTGTAACCTTTAAATGAATAACTGAGGCAAAACTGGGAAAGTGTGGAGAAAACAAATTATTAAATTACTCCTTTATCTGCTTTGAGGGAGAAAATTAAGGTTCTCACACAAAGTCTAGGGAGAAAGATTACAACAAGGTCTGTTGCTGTCCATCTCAACTTTTACAATAAAATCCACAAAATCTTCCAAATGTAGAACTGTGGTTTATCAGAACTTGTTTTCTCTTGATATATCCAAACAGTGTTAGGTGGCTGTGGTGTGTAGAACATACCACAGCCTGAGAACAGAGCAGGGGAATTGTCTTGTCCAAGGATGAGAAGCAGCGAGGAAAATTGTTTAGAAGAAACTCAGAAGAAAAATTTGGAGTTTCTACTTCCAATGCATAAATTCCTAGCAATAATTGGTGTCTTCAGACTTCTGCTTGTTGCTTTTAAAACCTTGCAATCGAATTACTGCTTATTATGAGAATAGTCCACTCAACTAGTTCACCAATTTGTGGAGATGTATCAAGCAATACATAGGACATGTAAACCTTTTCTAGATGATATTTTTAGCTTTTAAAAACTGTTCAGGGACAAAGGTAAATCAGGCATTTTGAACTCTTACAAGGATGTGCAACTGTATAAAATAATCCATAAAACGCATTCACAGTCCCTTTTCAGTTCTAGAAGTAATAGAGGCTTTTCAATTCAGCAGCTTACCAGGAAAAAACTGAATAGATACCTATTCCTTAGGATAATCCTTGACAACATCCAGAATTCTTTTTCTTAATTTTCCCCGACTCAATAATTTAAATTTTTTCACTTAGCTCTTCAGTGAGCAAGGCTACAGGAATTTACTATTTACAATATAAATATACAAGACTACTATTTGAGTGTAATGTATTTCGCTATTCACATCTCCAGAAGCTTAGAAACAATTTCAGCAGAATCACTTTCTAGGAATGTGTAGTCCTCTAGATTAAACCAAAGCATGTAGTGGAAAAAAAAAAAAATCAATGCTTTTCCTTTCCTTATATGAAGTTCTTTACCAGAAGCAGCTCAGTTCTTGCTGAACTGCTAAGTTTTTCCTGACATGTTGTCAGCTTTCATCAGTAGATAACAACAGCTGATTGTGAAAGATAAGACTATGTATTTAAAAAAAAATCACAAAGTGACACCATGTAACTTTGACATGTGGCAGCCACATTTTCAACAGTCAGGAGGAGAAAAAACCCACAAAATCCACGAGCAACCCACATCACTGTTTTTAATCCAGTGCGTTCTATTTCAAGTAGCACACTCTTGTACCACTTCAGAATAAATAATCGACGTCGCCTCACAGATTCCTCCTGAAGTGCCTTCAAATGAGTACAAGAAGATTTGCTACATGTAGTGGAGCAAAGGAAAGGTTAAACTGGTCATTATAAAACTTAGGTTACCTGGGGTTAGGCTGAAACAGAATGCTTACCTAAGAGTTCAAGTGGGAAATTACTGTATGTTTTGTCCATAATGGAAACTTAAAACAGATTTTTTTTTCTAAACAGGTTCAAGCTTTATAGTAAGAGATTTTCAACAGGCTGGAAGCCACCCGAGATAATTAACATAGCCAGTAAATGGTAATCTTGTTGGGGAAAAGTAAAGAGGCTCCAGATAACATGATACTTATTTACACACACATGAGTTATTCTATCTGGAGAACACTCAGACTCCTGAACAAGCAGTTTAAGGATCTTTGAAAACACATAAGAAATCTACAGTGAAATTTTAACTATATTTTTCCATTGTGAGAAAGTCAAATGCCTGGACAGAGGCATTTTTGCTTTCTATTTTATGCAAACTATGGATTTATTCCTGCTGAAAGGAACACCATTCTCATCGGTAAAAGCAGCTATGCTACTTTCCACTTTCATTTTTTTTTCCTATCAAACAAACATATAATGTGGGGACTGAATTCTAAACTAGCTTTATTGTGGCTTTTAAAGGAAAAGGTACATACAGTAATTCCCATCCCCTTCCACCAATGTCAACAGCCATTCTCAGGTTTTTAGATTTGTCCTTATGGGACTTGATTTTTCAGCTTTGCCCAATATATAACACCAAACTTACAATACTGGGATCAAACAGACTGATCTATCTAAGCTGAAATTCTGAATGGTTTCTATTTGTTCAGATTCAAAGCCCAGAAGGAAGGAAGCACACACATTTGAAAAAAAAGATTACCAGCTACAATTCAACATTGCAGGTGCCTACAAAAANNNAAAAAAAAAAAAAAAAAAAAAAAGCCCTAGGAATTGCAGTTAAGGAAGAGGCTTTTTTAATGGTGGATATTTTGTATTATTTACTTGCCTTAAATTCTCCAATTCCTGTTTCTTCAAAGGTGAAGAAGGAGGAGCTGCAATGAATTTATCCCCTTCATGACTTTTATTGCTAGAATAAAAACAGTGTATTACTATAATAGATAATTTTAAAAATTCTCAGTGTATTTATTCACTCCATTTAAAAGAACATAAATTCTGCAGCCTAAAATAGAGGGAGTTGAAGTTATTCACAGATCGAGGCACATGCTCCTATCCTAACCATTCTATTTGAGAAGGGAGAAGTGGGACACTTGCTGGAAAGGATTTGACTGACAGACCAAACAACCCACACCATTCTTCACAGCCTTGAGCTATTTTTGAAGTTTAGTGTAGGATAAGCATTTTTAACTGGAGGGACACAAAATTTGCTGCATTTGTAGCTTCTCTTCTTTTAGCCTGTAAGAAAAGCAGTAAACTAGTTTTCTCTCTAGACCTCTTAAAAACTTGTTATATAAATACTCCAGAAAGATAACCCACAAAGTGCTACAGCTTCCTTAAGACTTCTAGCTACCGTTTATTACAAAATGTCTCTTCTTTACTTTTTTTTTCCTTTCTCCAAATAAAATTCCACTTTATTAAAATTACACCTTTTTTTGGGGGGGGAGGGGAGCATTTGGGGAGTATTAATTCTATTTAAGAAGTATTAAACTTCACCCTCCAATAAGCTGAAAGAACCTCCTTCTGGAATGAGAATTGAAGAGACAGCTAATGGCTGTATCTTGGCAGTGAAAGACACCAAGGTTCAGAAAAAGATTTAAAAGAAAATTCAGAATTGAAACTGAATCTGTCCACTTAACAAGAACTTAATTTATGAGTTTTATGTCTGTCTATTACAAATAGGTAAGATAATTCCAGCATTCAAAACATACACCAGAAATCTGCAAGGAAATCCATACTCAATACTGCTGTAGAGTACATACTTCATGCCTTTACCAAAAATTAGTTGCAAAAAATGCCCTTAACCACTAAAGTATTTGCTGTTTTCTTATGAATAAGAGAATAATCTGCCTTAAGAGTCAGCTTGCTCAATTAGTGGGATTTGCTTTAAAACCATCCTGTTCAATTAGTGTGATTTTCTTCAAATGCCTTGTATGTTTTACTGTTCTCTCACAGAGGTTCCCTTGTCAGAAGGAACAAATCCTTAGAGAACCTTTCAGAATGTGACACAGAAATTCAAGAACAGCCTCCTTTGTTGGATATTTTGAAATTGGCAATGACTACTGGGAGATATGAGGGAGTCCTTTCTTTAGCTTTTTTTCAGCTGAAGAAGCATCTGATTTTGAAAGCAGAAGGTAGCAAAGGATCTTCCCATACAGGGCATGTTTTCCTTTCCTCACTCCTACAAAAATAAACAAAAACCACCCCAATAGAAAACAAAAAAGGAGGTCTTGTCTGAGTAAGGGCCACCACTTTGTTTTCATCACTGCCCCTTAGTGAGCCCCAAAAGCTTAAAACTAAAGTCCCATTTAAACCAGAGAAACTTCATCTCAATGGGCTGCATATACACTTGCCAGAGAACCTCCAACCTTAGTAAAGAGAAAAAGGAAAAAAAAAAACTACAACAAACAACCAAACAAAAATAAAAACTCACAACCACTCCCTACCCCCTCTGACTTTTATAAATCATTTGGTCACTTGACAAGATAGACTGTAATTGAAAAAACAGGATTATAGAGAGCAGCTTTCAGAAATTGTTGCAAACAGCAACAACCACTGACCCCCAGCCACAGTCTACCTGCAGACAGCCTCAGAATATATGAGGATGCATCTTGTGCCTACACAACACAGTATGTGTACAGTAAATCCTGCCTAGTGACAATTGGATCTTATCTTCTTAACATTTATCTGTATTCAGGTCTGACAAAACCAGTGTGTTTTTTCATTACTCTCTAAATACAAGTTCTACCACAGAAACTTTTTCCAGATGAGTTATTGTAACATTCCCCCTCAAAATGGTCCTTAATGAAAGTGCAGACTATGATCAAAAGTTGTTCTTCAGAAGGAAGTCCAGAATGTATGAGGTGATGCAATAAATTAAACCACCTCCCTTTAACATACAGTCTACAAATTACTTTTTCTGAAACTTTATTGACAGAAATTATTTTTCTTAAATTCTTTTCTGAAAAACATGATTTATTAAGCAATAGCTCCATGCTGCTTTCCTACTTACGTTCTAAATCTAGTTTCCCATTTTAATGCAAACACAACAAAGCATACTAGGGCTGATGAATGTCAAATCTGATCATGGGGAAATGTTTACAACTGAGTTTCCAGACATTCAGATATATATTGAATCAAGTACATGGTGCACGTGCGCTCACACACAAAATCACTGTAACATGAAACTTCACTTACAATTAGAGAAATACCAATATGCACAGCAGGAGGGTGTGGGAAAACATAACATTTGCAGCACAGGAAAAATGATGGCCAAGGGAAAAAATAATTTCAATGTCTAATTTAATAAAAGTTGTTAGGGACAGGAGGAATCAACTCAGTATTTTATTCTTAAATTTAAAGCAACAAGCAGCTAAACTATTTCCTTGAACAGGCCAGCACTGTTAAGAGAATTTATAAATATGTTCTGTTTTTCTGCTGGCCAAACAAGGTAAATCACAGACACAGTCTGTTGGCTCAGAGTTACTCTGGACAAAAAGGGTTTATATTCAATTCTGTTTACCTGCATGCTTCACTGCTTTCAGTGTTTTCTGTATTTCCCCCCAGCTGATTATTAGTTTTAGATCCATTTTCCTGCTTGGGCTCCTGTTGATCTTCTGGCAGTAGCAGCAAGGCATTTCTTAGACAAATCGCTGCAAACTCCATGCTGGCTACAGGTATTGCTGAGGACTGCCCATCACTTAAAGAGACACAGAAGTTGACCAATAAGTAGCAATACTACTAAATTAAAAAAAAAGCAGAGCTCCAGAAATATCTGAATGCAGAGAAAGCCTCACTCTAAAAATGTTAAATAACATTTTAATACACCAAATTAAATTTATTAGGATGTAGTATTTTGTTATTTTTACATATTGAAAATACATCACAATGCCCAAATAGATTTAACCACATAATTTCTTGATTTCACTTACTGAAGTTTTATGACAGAGCAACTAGATTCTTCCTGCATTTTTCTAAAGTGGATTACTGAAAAGATATATTTTAAGTGAGAAAAAGAGGACAGATTTAGCTATCTGAAAATAAATTTCAGATAAATAAATTTTAAGCTTTAATGCTCATCTTATTACAATAAACACACAGTTAAGCCCTCTGCTGGCTATCACAGAGGAGGCACAAAATGATATTTAAGACTCATCAAGCATTTTAGCATGCCTCTCTCTTCACTACAGAATGAACAGTTATTCCACAACAGTTTTAAAATCTCTGATGAACAGATATATATCCTTAACAAAGGTATAAAAACAAAATAAATAACCCATGGAAAACATACTCACTTATAAACAACATTCTGTATGGACTGGGATGCTAGGACTATCTTACGGTGGTAGCCTTGACCTACTATTGATTGCACAATTCCCTTTTTGCTGGGAAGACCTTTAGTCTCTTGTTCTGATGTCTAAAAGGAAAAAGGGAAAAAAAGAGCTTAAATATCAAGGCTATTGAATGAGAGCTTGACAAAGTAAGCGAAGGCTGAAAGAAGACCTTGAACCCTGCTAAAATATAAGAATAATGGATACAGATTTAAATCTAAAGTACAATGAAGGATCAGGCACCTTCTATTGTCTTTGTGTTGCAGAGGGGTTTTACTGCACACAGTGTAAGCACAGATTAGTTCTGACAGCTTGTCTGATAGCCTACTGACCTAGTTTCTCCTCTGTTTTGAAAGCAAAAGAACAATGAACCAAGTCATATTAAAAGAACTGACAGGATATCTAAAAAGAAATAATTTGATCTGCCAAATAACATTCAGACTTGGCACTGTAACGCTTGCCATCTTCTCTCCCTGCTTACACAGCACTCAAAACTCTCTTTGGAAAAGCTGCTCCCAAACTGTTCCATGGGGAGCACAAAGCTGAACAACGTATGCAAAGATACATTAAATTAACTTGTTTAATGAGTATGCAGACACATTCTGGGGGTCAAATGAACTTAAAGTACCCTAATTGTCAGTCCCAAGAATTATCTCTACACCAGGTTTACTGGGGTGTGTTTGGCTGTTTTACCATGAGCCATCTTAACTTCACTGGTAAGTTTAGTGAGTGATGAAGAGTTGCAGTTTAAAAAAAAAAAAAAATTATCCTAAAACTGAACTTTCATAGCTGTCACTTTTCAAAAAAATTATCAGAATCTAAAAGTAGATTGACATGGTAGCATAGTAGTAAAAATATTTACATAGTAGTATTTACTGCCAAGTAAAAAATACATACATACTGAGTTTGGATATGAAGCACATATTTCAAATAAGGTGTTTGAAATGCAGGTGTTTAAAAGGAAATCTTCTTCCATTTATATTTCATGTTTATAAAATACTAAAGTGGGTGAAAATTAGCTTCAGTGAGATTGCTTTTCTGCATGGTGTTCAGAGCATAAATATGAAACCATACTTAGATATAAAGGAATATTACTGCAAACTGAGTTACAAGGTCAAATTGAACATATTATTGACTTTAGGGCCTCACTTGTCATGTTGCAAATCTAACAATTTAAAGACACTTTCTCTTTGCCTTTACTATTAATAGCATCCAAAGTTTTGTTTTTTTTTTTTTTCTTTTAAGATCACAAATTTAGGGAACAACAAGCTGGTTTTCTGACATGACTTCAAGCTCTCTGGTACACGACACATCATCATAACTGTACAGGAAGAAAGCCTCAGGAACCTGGCATAATCTACTACTTTGACAACTCTGCAGTAAATAGGGAAGTGCCCCAATAAGGATCTGTATTTCCCTTTTCCAGACTGTTAAACACTGTTCTTGTAAATGGAATCCTAGCTTTGGATTTTGGTGACAAAACCACTAATCCACTCTCATACTCAGCTTTTCACGAGATGATCAGATGTGTCTATATCTATGTGTGACTTGTACCAAGTAGGAGTGATACAGAAAATTGCAAAATTAGTGTGAAGAAAACTGTTCTTCCTGCATTTGCTATGCTTTATAAAACTCATGCAATCTGACAAGTAGCACATACAGAATCACAGTCAGTCCAGTTTTGACCCAAAACTTTTGAATCTTCAGTGCTCTGCCTCTGAAATCGGCGTACAAGCAAATCTCTGCTATAAAGCTGTTCTTAAGTTCTCTGAAATAGAGATACCAAAATATTGAGTACTAGTCAAATTCCCAAGGGAAAAGTTATTAATTTTGTATTTGGATAGCGTGCAGTAAATAAATGCACAGAGGTCACACAGAGAGAAAAAACAGAATTCAGGGGTGGGGGGAAAATAGAGTAAATATAGCTATTTGTTCAATTCATCCCACACATCCTGTGTAAAGAGTGCAATGGCCATACTGTGGGAATAACTGCATAGGATCATGCAATTACAGATTACATCATCACTCCCCCACACTTAAGGGATGAATTACAGTTTTATAGGGAATCAAGTACAGTGTATCTTAATTTCACAGACATACTATTTAGGTGCAGTTTTTTCTTCCTGTCCTCTGCCCTCTGAATTTTATCATATGGGTTTATCCTAAACATACATGGATCAACAGGTTGGAAACAAGATGTCCCAGAGGACATGCAATATGCCTGCCATCAGCAGGTTTCCACCAACTTTGACAGTAGAAGAAGGTGAAGACTTAGCAATTAGAGATTCAGTTTCCCAGCAGGTGTGATCCCCAATAGCTTCAGGATGGAGAAGACTGAGCTCTGCTTCCTCAGCCTCTGTTACTTTCAGGCTACCCACACTACAAAGTCTCATCCCACTTAATCTCTAGTGGACAATGAGTGAGGAAACAATGAAACTTCAGATGAGCTTTGGCTGCATGAAGAGAAAAAGACCACGTGCAAAGAGTTCCCTTCACCTGTTGCAGCTCCAGATTAAACATGTAAAAATACATATACACAGAAATGATTAATATGGATTTACAGAGGTGTTACAACATCAGGCCTTCAAAATACACAGCTTAACTCTAGGTATTAGTTCTACCTTTCTGTACCACATGCCATTCTTTAGAAGAATTTTCCAAAGCTACTTACCCCTTTATTGGCAGCAATGCAGCATTCTGCTATTCTCAGCCACAGACGAGGGTTTGAATGATAAACCTGGACTGCCTCAATCAGGCATTCAAAGGCAGCTAAGGGCCTCCCAATATGCAAGAGCTGAATTCCACAGTTATAGAGCAACTCATATCGTTTGTTAGTCAGTAGTGTACACATGGGTCTCCCTGAAAATTTTTTACCTGCAGAAAAGGATTACATCATATTGGATGTGCAGCTCAAGAGAGCACAAAACTCTAAGAGGAAGAGGGAAGCTGTGAGAAACACCCCAAAGCTACCAAAACCCCCTCTCATTGCTGAAATCCACCAGCCTCCCTCTGTAAGTTTTCTTCATACCAAAATTGATTTCAAAGACAAATTAATTGTATTCTTAATGAAGACTGAAGTACATTAAATGCTAACCTCATACATTCCTTATCACACAATCTGTTCTACAATAGTACTGAATCCCAGATTTATGAGAATACATATCTACACACATTCCAGAGAATACAGATTCCAGAAGAAAACCACTTTGCTGTTAACAAGCATAAAACGTTTTCTGTCTTCACATAAGACAGAATAACCTTAATACCTAAGGTTGCACTTAGGTCCAGGGGAGAAATAGGAAAAAAAAATAAAATGCCTGATAGTGAGTATATTTTAACAAAAACAAGAAATGAAAACAATTATAACTTTATCATGAAATGATGAAGACTGAGTGATGAGGCCCTCTGTAGTCAGATAGGAGAGGTCTCACATTCGCAAGCCCTGGTCCTGTTCTCTGGGACAACTCAGAAGGGCATAAACAATCCAGGAGATTCCTGGAATGTGTTCATGATAACTTCCTTCTCCTAATGTTGAAGGAGCCAATGAGGACAGGTCCTATACTGGACCTCGTTCTCACCAACAAGGAGGGGCTGGTTGGGACCGTGAAATAGTGGAGCTAAAGATCCTTAGGACAGTAGGAAGTATGCACAGCAAGCTCACTACACTGGACTTCAGGCGAGTAGACTTTGGCATCTTCAGGGGTCTGATTGGTACAATACCACGGGATAAAGCCCTGAATGGAAGAAGAGCCCAAGAAAGGTGATTAATATTCAAGGATCACCTCTCCCAAGTTCAGGAGTGATGCATCCCAACAAAGAAGTCAGGCAAAAATGCCAGGAGGCCTCCTGAACAAGGAGCTCCTGGACAAACTCAAATACAAAAAGAAAGACTATGAAGGGTGGAAGCAAAGACCAGTAAACTGGGAGGANAATATGGAGAAGGCATCCTTCATGCCCTGATGATTCTACACATTGTAAGCAGGACTATAAATAATCTATGCAAAATAGGTCACAAAAACTTTTTTTTGTCATACCTCCCTAACTGATGGACAAAGTCTATAAACAAGAGAGAAGTAATTGTCCCAGCAACATGGTACATCAAGAAAAACAAAAAAATTAGGAACATACTTAATCATCATTATGTATTGCTGGCAACAGCAACTGCATTCTTACATCAGGGTATCATCAAAATTCTCACCCCTCTTACCCTGCCCTCCACAGAGATGAAGGAGAGTTTTGCTGATAAATACTCAAGCTTCTGTTCTCTGTTTCCTAGACTTGCCAACCCCTCTTCCACCACCTGTTGTAATCTCTTGCTTACCTGGATCTGAGCTGCCTGTTCCCAGCTGTGCACATGCATTATCATTTTCTTGCAAGGCTTTTTTAAAGTAAAAAATTCCTAAATTGTGNTTCCCATTGCAAAGTGGATGCAGCCAAGATTGTTCCAGAACATACACCTTAAGCATTCACCTGAGAGAACAACAAAAGACCATTTTCAGAAAGTGAAAGTTGTTGCTAATGCTCCAACCACTTTCGTATGGGTCGGCATATTATGGCAGTCTATTAAACACATTTTTCAGTGAGATATTCATGGGTGATGGTGTTACATCCAATATGACATATATTTATGCCAACCTAACCATACAAACAGGAAATGCACTCTTCTTCCTAAATATATTTTCAGGTAACACTGTGAGAGGTTTTTTCTAAATAATAAAGGACAAAAACTTTTCACTTATCTGCTGCTGACTAAAGTTTTACAGGGTTAACATGGATAATAAAGACAAAACTAAAAAAAAAAAACACCCTAAAAATCCAAATAACCAGACCATCAGCAAATTAAACAGACATTATTTTAGTCATAGGCTAGGAAGACTACTAAGTGAACATTATACTGTGCAAAAAGGCTAATGCAAAAAGTTATGTGACAGTAAACTTTTAAAAAACATTTTAAATCATAAAGAGAACTTTAAGCATAAAAACTGCCAGAAAGGCCTCAATTCCAGATCTAATAATTTGCCTTTTGTTTCATTTATTGATTAAGAGACTCAATTATGAGCCTTGCAAATGTAACACAGCTTCATAAATCCATTTTCATGGACAATCACAGCCTTCTGTAGAAAAATGTTCAATGAAAATCACTACAGCATTGTGTGAAAGTACAAAAAGAAAGATGAAACATCCAGCATATAATATCAACCCATGACTTTCAGGGCTGACACTGTTAAGTAATCATTAATATCCTTAAAATTGATATCAACAAGTAGTCCTATTATACTAGACACTGAAGTACCTGTAGGATGAAGGGTTTTTATTTTACCTGTTTTCATGAAGCCTGGATGTTCAGCAATGTTGGCACTGTTTAAAAGTTTGACAGCTTTACGGTAATTGCCTCTCAAATACTCAAAATTGCTCTTAAGAAAGAGAGAAGGAGCTGACTGTGAAGAAGGAAACAATAGTTATCTCTTGGTTGATGATTTCTACTGCTAGTGTTATATCACTTCACAAACTTGCCCCTGCTGCTATTTAAAAATAAATGGTTTTAGGCCATAATACTTTCAAGAACTCTGTTATGAACTTTAGAGAACCCTGCCATGGAAGTAGCTAAGGGCAAAGGATGTCTAACCTGT
>WBNO01024124.1:10082-35301 GCA_013400575.1 Peucedramus taeniatus
GGGCCCCGGGCCCCGAAAGGAAGAGCGAACAAAAGGCACGCACCGAGGCCATGGCACGTCCAGAGGCAGGGGCTGGCCGGAGCCAGGGAAGGAGGCGCTGGGCAGAGGCAGGAAAAGGGCTCGGCCGGCGCTGGAGCTGCGGGAGGGCTGCGTGAGCCGTGCCCGGCCGGCTGCGCGGTGCCCGCCGCCTTTCCCACGGTGGCATTGCCCCTCAGAGGGTCCAGCAGTGTCCTCGTCCCCTCGCCTGCTCATGCCCGGGACCCACCGTGCTCATCATTCCAGACAGGACATCCCCTGCGGCTCGCCAGGGCTGGGGCGGGGGAAATCGCTGCTGGTGGTGACGGGAATGCCCACCGGGCACCGGGCACCTGGCACCGGCCACAGCCCCCGGGGCTGGCGGAGGAGTTGGGTTATTCAGTAACTTTTAATCTCTCCCGTCTGGAAGCTACTCCACGCCTGCCTAAGCACGGCTTTGAGCTGATTTTCGGGAGTTCAGGGGGGCTGTGGCTCGCCGGGTGGGGATGGGAAGGAGGGCGAGAATGGGAGAAGCTCCGGGCTTGAGTTCCAAACATCCAACTCATGGAAAAAGCAGAAAGAGCCCCGCAGCCCCTCAGGGCTATGGGGGATTAGGACCTTCCCTTATTCAAAATGCTTTTCCCAAAGGTGCAGAGTGGGGAAAAGGGAGTTTCCACCCCACACAGCTCTTTCTGCCCTAAACCAAAGGAATTTTATCCAGCTGTAAGGAAAGGCTGAATTTTTAACCGGCTCCCAGAGGAGCAGGCAAGGAGCTGCTGTCCTTGACGTGTGGTGGGGTTTTGTTTGAGGTTGATCAGAGATAACGCAGCTCTCTGGGCCTTTGGAAGGGTTTTCCATTGATTTTTCTCAGCTCCAAAGGGAGGGAGAGCAGAAAGGCACATCCAGGCTCCTCGCCACAACCTCAGCCCCCGTGTGCTGCAAAGTCAGTCGTGCCTGGACATACTTGAGATTAGATCATCTCCAGGGACCAGTTGTCCCTGTCCCCTCCAGTTGTCCCATCCAGCAGGACAAGCTGCACCAATCCAATGTCAGGTTCTGCTCCAAAGCCCCTGAACATCCCCAGAAACAATTTTCTTCTTCAAATTGAAGGTATTTTAACCCCAGTGAGAGCCCTGAGCAGGTAGAAATGAGCTTGACCTGCCAAACACACCAACACGGACGTGGCTCTCTTGCCCAAAAGCCTCAGTTTAACTCTGAGGAGCCAAATAAAAATAAAAACAGTTTTTGATGTCACATTGCTGCTGTCAACACCTCCAGAGCAGGCCCCTGCCACACTTCACACAATCCTTCCCATCCTGAGGTGACTCAGATACAGCTCCTGAGAGCAGGAACCCTGCGTGCCCTCACTCCAAACTCCCCTTTTATCCATCAGGGAGCCATTTAATCCAGCATTTCCCATTCCCAAAACCAGAATCCATCCCTGCAGTTCTGGCCCAGAGCCATTTAACCAACAAATCTCCATGGGAAGGATTTTTGAGCAGCCACCTCCCAGCAGAGGCAGTTCAGTGGCTCTGAGCCCCCAGTTGTGGCTTCCAAATCCCAGATTCCCAGGATCCATCCCCAAACAGATGGGATCCACCCAAACCAGATTCATGGAAATAAGGAGGGAGCAGTAGGAAAAGGGCCCGTGACTGACAGGCCATTTGGCCATTTTTATAATTGAATTTATAAGGGGTTTGGATATCTCCAGCAGCACTGGAGGAAGCAGATGGATGGATGGATGGATGGATGGATGGATGGATGGATGGATGGATGCCCTGGAGCTGCAGCCAGGCAGGAACAGGCAGCTCCCACCAGGGAAATTGCTGTTTTTGCAGCTTCCCAAATATATGAAGGCAAACCCTTTGCCTTTCCCACCTTATTCCTATGACAAGAGCAGTGGATCCACAACAATTCTCATCTCCCTTTAGGAGCACTGCACAACCTTCCCTGCCACTCATCCCCCAAATTCCCCCCACAACAGGCACCCCAGAGCACATCATCCCGTCCCATTCCATCCCATCCCATTCCAAAACCCTGGCACACGGATCCAGCCCAGAGTATCCCCCCAGCCCAGCCCAAATCCTGCTCACCGCTGCCCCCAGGGATGCCCACGGTGCTGCTTCCCAGGAAAATCAGTCCCGGGTGCTCTGTGGGAGGTGTGGGAGCAGCTCTCAGGGCCAGGTGCGTTGTATTTAAGGTGTGGGGTTGAGCAGGGATAATGAGGCAATCAATCCATTTTCCTCCCAGCACCTCGGGCAGCTCTGCCCGAGCCAAGCCCGGGGTAGGACCTGGGGAAAGGAACTGCTGGTGTCTGCCCAGCCATGGAGCAAGGAAATCCCACTGCCAGAACCCCGGAATTCCCACAGCCAGAACCAGGGAATTCCCACAGCCAGAACCAGGGAAATCACACAGCCAGAACCAAGGAATTCCACTGCCAGAACCAGGGAATTCACACAGCCAGAACCAGGGAATTCACACAGCCAGAACCAAAGAGTTCCCACAGCCCGAACCAGGGAATTCACACTCTCAGAGGCAAGAAATTCCCACTCCCAGAACCAGGGAAATTACACAGCCAGAACCAAGGAATTCCCACTCCCAGAACCAGGGAGTTCACACAGCCAGAACAAAGAATTCACACAGCCAGAACCATGAAATTCCCACTCTCAGAGCCATGGAATTCCCACTGCCAGAACCCAGCAATTCCCACTGCCAGACCCTTCCCCTTCCCCCTCTCCAGAGCACCCTGCACCCTGTGGAGATCCATGATGTGCAGGCTGCCCATGCAGAGCCATTCCCACCCAGCAGAGCCCAGCTTTAGCTGCTCCCAAAGCCTGCATGCACTGCTGGAAACGCAGAATGAGCTGGGAAGCAGCCAAATGTTTGGGGGTTGGGGGCTCAGGGGCTGATCCCCTCGTGGGAGGGATAATTCCAGCAGTAAATCCCCATGGAAGGGGTGAGCAAGGAGCCATCCACACCCACAGTGCTGGAATTGGGGATGAACAGAGCAAGCAGCTGGGAATAGGAGTTAATGGAGGTTAAATCCCAAAAAAGAGCTTGGCCATGAGGAGGAAGGACCCATCGTGCTGAGCATCATCACCCATGGGATTTACAGGACCAAAAATATCCGAAACCCAATCCAGGGACATCAATCCCAACATCCAGGAGCTCGGGGGTGGCCGTCCCCTCCCGCAGCCCCTGGTCAGAGGGCAGCAGCCAGGGCCACCAGAGGCTGTTGGTGTCACCAGGCACAGGGGGACAGCAGGGCCCCAAGTGCCACTGCAGCCAGCAAACCAAGCTCTGGAAAAACCTCTGGAGAAAACCAGATATTCCTGGAGTGAGATTCTCTTTCAGGAATCTTTCTGGGAGCTCCCAGTCCTGCAGCACGGCTGGGGGGAATTTGGCAGGATTGGTGCAGAAGGAGCCTGGAAAAAATGGACAAAATGGTTTCCAGTCCCTCCCTGCAGCATCCCAGGGCTCCCAGGCTGCAATCCCACATGGAATCACCCTGCTCCAGCTGCCAGCCCAGCTCCCTGCCTGGGGATGGCTCCTTGCTCACCCCTTCCATGGGGGTTTACTGCTGGAATTATCTCTCCCACGAGGGGATCAGCCCCTGAGCCCCCCACCCCCAAACATTTGGCTGCTTCCCAGCTCATTCTGCGTTTCCAGCAGTGCATGCAGGCTTTGGGAGCAGCTAAAGCTGGGCTCTGCCGGGTGGGAATGGCTCTGCATGGTCAGCCTGCACATCATGGATCTCCACAGGGTGCAGGGTGCTCTGGAGAGGGGGAAGGGGAAGGGTCTGGCAGTGGGAATTGCTGGGTTCTGGCAGTGGGAATTGCTGGGTTCTGGCAGTGAGAATTCCCTGGTTCTGGCAGTGGGAATTCCATGGCTCTGAGAGTGGGAATTCCATGGTTCTGGCTGTGTGAATTCTTTGTTCTGGCTGTGTGAACTCCCTGGTTCTGGCTGTGGGAATTCCTTGTTTCTGGCAGTGGGAACTCTTTGGTTCTGGCAGTGGGAACTCTTTGGTTCTGGCTGTGGGAATTCTGTGGTTCTGCCCCATGGCTGTGGGGCTGGAGGAAGCTGGAGCTGAGCTGTCCCCACAGGAGCTGGTGGCTCAGGAGGATGAAGTTCAGATTGAAGGCTCATCCACTGTGCCTGGCACCTTCCAGGATGCTGGAATTTGTCTCTGCACTGGCTGAAAGTGGGGTCATGGAGCCAGGGGGTCCCACAGAGCACCCCTACCCTGTCCCTTGGATGGGGGGCACAGGGATTTCCTCACGCTCTCCAGAGCCTCCTGGGGATGTCTGGCACCCCGATGTGCTGGGACAGGTCCCCCACACCCTGGTGGGACAATTCCCCCTGGGACAACTCCTCTCCAGGTGCCCAGGCACAAACCCCATGTGGGATTGTTTTCCTTCAGCACTGCCGACCCTTCCCCACCCCACAGAGACCTCACAGCACACCCAGGGTCCCCTGACCCCCACCCCCCCCAACCCCTAATCCAGGCACAGAAAGCCACCCTATCCCCAAAATCAAGGAATAAATAAAAATCTGTGGGGTACAGGAAAACCTTCAGCCAGTTTTTCTACCTGCTGCTGCCCAGGGCATGGCTCGGCTCTCTGGAGGAGGCTGCAGGTGTCAAAAAGGGCCAAAAGCTGGAAATTGGGAATCTCTCCTCCTTCCCGGAGCTGCCAGGAGGAAAGGATCCTGCGCTGGGAGCCCGGCGGGAGCTCCCGCAGCGTCTGCAGTCACAGGGGTCGGGTTTCTGTCCCCGAGGGCAGCGTAAAAATAGAGGTGAGGAAAGAGAATCTGCTGAGCAAGGGGACAGCAGGAGCGGGGGCTCGGACCGGGGCAGCCCCTTCCCCGCAGGCGGGGGGGCGGCTGCAACCCCCGGGGACGCTCCCTGGCCGGAATTAATCCCGGGGCTCTCCGCAAAGCGGGATCAGCTCCGCGCTGGCTCAGAGCGACAATCCTGTTAAAGGCCGGGTGGCCACGACACAAGTGGCCAATTAGCCCGGCCTTGGGCAAGGCCTGCCCGCGGCTCCCCGGGGCTCTCTCTCCCCGAGCCCGGGGCTGTCCCAGCGCGTCCCGCTGCCTGCGCGGGGCGGCCCTTAATGAGCTAATCAAGCCCTAATGAAGAACTTTGGCCGGGCAGGACCCCCCGAGCCGTGCGGAGGGCTCAGCCCAGCCCGGCTCCCCCCGAAAGGACCGGCCCCGAGCTCCTTGCGGCTCCTGAGAAAGGCCAGGCGAGCCCGGGGAGGAAACATAAATCAGACTGGGAACAATGCTCCATTGTGGGGCTCTGCCACAGCCCCGCGGCCCGGGGAGCACCGGCACGGAGCAGGGGTGTGGGATCCCGGCCAGCCGAGGCTCCGAGCTGTGCCTTCGGCTGCGGATTGTCCCCCTGAGCCCTCCCCGGGACCCCCCGGGACTGGCCGCGGCCCTGGCTGCGAGCCACCGCTGGTTCTCAGCCTCCCGGCCGGGGCTCGGCTCCTCTCCAGCCTTTTCTTCTGCTGCTCCGGGGCGGAAAGGGGAGCCCAGACCTGCCCGGCGGGGACAGCGCTGGGTCCCACGGCGAGCAGAGGCCTGTGACCACCGGCCAGCTCTGACAGCCACACCTCGGGGGATCGGAGGTGTTAAATTCACCTCAATAAACGGCTTCATTTGGGGGCAGAATTATACGAATCAAGGCAGATTTGTGTCTCTAACAAGCCCGCTGTGTCCGGAGGAGGGGGGATGACCCAAGCAGCACTGGGACACCACGGGGACATGCTTAGAGCCCTGGTGGAAACAGAAGTGCTTTGATATCTCCAGCATCACAACCGACCCCAAAAGTTTCAGCACCCCAAAGCAAGCCCTGTTTGATGTTGGAGCATCCCGACTGTGCCCACAGCAAGAGCATCCAAGCGGGAATGACGCCGTGGGCTGACCCAGCAGCAGGGACAGGAGAGCTGGAGCTGCTGGCCTGGCCGTTGAGCTCCTCTGTCACTCTCTGCTTTTATCCTGTGAAATATTAATGGTCTGTGATTCATCCCCAGCAAGGAAGAGGTGACAGCCACGTGTGAGCATCCCTGTGCCTCTCCCTGCACACGCACACACACAGATCCCCACAGGGATGTATCCAAAGGCATCCCCAGCCCTCCAAAGCCGCTATTAAAGCTGCTTTGAGGGATATTTTTGACATTTCTCACCGTCCTGGCGCTGGCATCTCATTAACCACAAGCCAGGAGTGAGCTCAGCCTCCCTGCACTGGGCTCTGCAGTGCCACCAGCAGCTCTGTCCCCAGAGCTGGAGTCACCAGGGCTGCCCAGTTACACTCCAGTGCCAACCAGTTCCTCTCCAGACTGGTGGTAGCCCTCCAGCTTTACCAAGAGCCCCCCGTTCATTGCACATCCCCGATGTGACACCACGGTGAACCCAGCAAGGGAGGCAGAGAGGGGATCGAGTGGTGACTCTTTAGCCCCAAATCCCCCATTTCTCCTGCTGGGAGAATCCATCAGAGCAGCCCCTTCCCAAGCAAATCCCCCTGGATGGCTCCGTCCCCGCCCCCCGCCCGGGCTGAGCCTGGTTTAATTGGTTCCAGCTCCTGCAGGCTTTGAAAGATGAAAAGCCCTCGACGGGAGAAGTGTGGAGCGTTCATGGTTTATTAATGGCGAGCCATCATTATTTTACCTTTCAAGTGCTCGGGCAATTGAGGAGGGAAGGAAAGGGGGGAAAGCGTGTGAAGTTCCCGTGATTTTCTCCTCCATCTCCTGGGTGCCCCCACCAGCCAACGCTGCCTTTTCCAGAGGGGCTGCGTGGCAGATTGATGGTGGCATCCCGGGAAAACAGCATGGGAGAGGCAAACAAAGGGAGCAGCAGATGCCAGGAGCCTCCGGTGCTCCATCACCGGGCTCAGCACCCCCCGGCGTTCACCCACTCCAGCCCCTCTGCTGAGCACAGCTGGGTGGAAATTTATCTGCTGCCGGCCCATCATGGGCCAGTGCCCACGTTCGCTGCTGCTGCAGCTCCCATCCCAGTGTTGGCTGGGAATTACAATCCCCAAAGGGCTGGGCTGGGAGGGAAAAAGGGATTTGGCACCGCTGGACCAGGCAGAGGCGCTCCTAAGGCTCTAATGGACTCATCCCAACCCCACCACGGATAAAAAATCAGCCAGGAGAGGACACGGAGCAGCACAGGGCAGGGCAGGGTTTTTTCAAATGTTTTGTTTTTTTGGTTTTTTTTTTGGTTTTGTTTTTTATTGGCATAAATAATTCATACACTGTCACCTCACCAAACACTGCACGAGAAACCACGGGAACAAATGGCTATCCAGGTCTGCAGGTCCCAGAGATTCGCACCCAGCCAGACAGCGGAAATTAGAAATTACTTTCTTCAAGTGTAGAAAACGTTAGAAATGTTCCTGTACAAATTTACATCGGGGAGAATCCATCGTGCCTTTCTCAGAAATTCCTCTTTTTTTTTTTCTTTTTTTTTTTTTTTTTGTCAGTGTTTTGTGGGGGTGATTTGTATTTTTATTTCTCACCAGCTTCTTTTTTTCTGGAGGTGGGTTTTTTTTTGCAACGACGACAACGAAAAAAAAAAAAAGAAAAAATTAAATATATATTTATAAAAAGAAAAAAGGGGGTGGAGGGAGGAAAAGGGAACTGAAAATCAGCTCATTCTGCAGAACTACCACGGAGAAAACGAAGCAGGCCAGCAAGTTCAGTTGGAAACTGTACAGGATTGAGGTCTGTATATATCTATATACATACATATAGAGATATGTATATATATCCATATATACCTTATGTACAAGGCAGTGGAACACGGGAATTTACAGGGACCTGAAATTAAAGGCAGCGCTCGCAGCTGATCAAGCTTCCCCCCCAAAGAGTTGCTGTTGGCAACAAAAATAGATAAATTCAAATAAATTCATAGAAATTCAAATAAATAAATTCATATGAATTCAATTAAATTCAAATAATTTAAAATAAATAAAGGGTGAAGAAAGGAGGAAGGGCTCGACCCGGGGCACTTGGGGGGCAGAGAGGGGCTCAGCACAGAGCCCTTCTCCTCACACAGCCAAAGAGGCCGAGTTCCAGGCACCAGCTCTTCCATAGAATCCTAAAGTGGCACAGGGAGGGGTTGGACTGGGTGTTGGGAGGGAATTTTTCCTGGTGAGGGCAGGCACAAGTTCCCAGAGCAGCTGTGGCTGCCCCTGGATCCCTGGCAGTGCCCAAGGCCAGGCTGGACAGGGCTTGGAGCAGCCTGGGATCGTGGAAGTGTCCCTGCCATGGGGTTTGAGGTCCCTTCCAACCCAAACCATTCCATAATTCCATGCTCTAGGAAAGGCTGAGCAGCTCCTCCACCTCCAAGATATTCATTTCTGCCTCCCATCATCCCAAATCTGCATCATCCCAGCTCCTGCCAAGGTCAAGGGCTGGATAAAAGTCATGGGGGCCAAACTCTGAGCTCGTCATTCCCAGAAATTGCCCGGTCAGGGCTCAGCGAGGATTTGGGAATTTGTGGGGAAAGGGAAATATAAGAAAAAGCCAGAGCAGGGAATATCCTTTAGCAGCCAAAGGAGGACACGGAGCTTTGGGATCACCTCTTCCCCCTCCGGGAGAGTCCACACGACCCAGCCCCAAACGTGGTGACCCCATCAGCACCAAAATGCTGGAAAAATCCTCCGGCAGCAGCAAGGTCAGGGAGCTCTGGGAAGAGCTCTGGGAGGGAGGATGGAGCAGCAGGGCTGGGCCAGGAGAGCATCCCTGGGCTGTGAGAGGTGCCCTGGGGCTGGGGGCGGCTCCTGCATCTCAAAGGCAGCGCCGAGCTAAGCCCGGCTTGGCTGGAAATAGCCCTGGCTCTCTGCTGGCTCACAGCTAAACCGAGCCTCCGGATGGACCCTCTCCCTCCTTCGGAGCTCCTATTAGAGGCTATTGTGGAGAGCTTCTCCTGCATTCCCTCCCTGCTGGAGCGCTGGATATTTATAAACTGGGCCAAAAAAAAAAAAAAAAAAAAATCCTTCACAAAGGCAGAGTCAAAAAAACCCCAAACAACAACAATAACAAACAATAAAAATAAGATTTGTTGGTTTGGTGGGTGGGGTTTTCTTTTAATAATGAAGAGTTTAAAAACAGGAAGGAATGATGGAAATAACGTGGCAGCCTGAAGAACTGGAATGGAAGGGAAGGAGCTGCTCCTCAGAGTTCATTTGGGATAAATTCAGGACAGCTTCTTTGCCATCGATACCTTCGTGCTGAGACCCAGTGGCAAGGGGAGAGGGGAGGAACAGGGTGGAGAGGAGGGAGAGGTTGGCTGTAGGAATATTTAGTTTCTTCCAGATGCCCAAAATTCAGTGGAGAAAGGTGTGGCCAAGGGAGAATGAGACAGGGCACAGGGAATGGCTTTAAAGTGAAAGAGGGCAGAGTTAAATGGGATATTAGGAAGGAACTGTTGCTTGAGAGGGTGGGGAGAGGCTGGGATGGAATTCCCAGAGCAGCTGTGGCTGCCCCTGGATCCCTGGCAGTGTCCAAGGCCAGGTTGGCCAGGGCTTGGAGCAGCCTGGGATAGTGGAAGGTGTCCCTGCCATGGCAGGGGTGGGATGGGATGAGCTTTGAGGTCCTTTCCCACCCAACCCATCCCATGGTTCTGTGGCCAAGGCTGCAGCACAGTGAGACCCTGACACCACAGGGGAACCCACCCAACACCTCTTAGTTCATTGTTCCCTCGACTCCTGGCCCATAAAACCCAGCAGGAGTCTGCCAGCAGCTGCAAGACCCCACGGGGGACATCAAGGTGAGACCTCCCAGGCCAGGACTTGGGACACAGGGAGCAAACCCACCACGACCCCAAGACAGACCTCGTCCCTTCCACCACAGATCCACACAACATCCACCAGGCTCCAGCCCCGTGCCACCCCGGTGATGAGCACCACCCTGGTGTCATCTTCCTCCTCCTTCCAACACCTTCCCCTGTCTCCTGCTCACCTGGGGGTTCACACCTGCTCAGAGCCCAAACCCCCACAGCCAGCAGGACACTGCTCCCTCTGGATGGGATCTGGGGACTGGTGACACCTCCCCGTGCCCCCCCAGCACCCAAAACCTCTGGGGAAGGGGAGTTTGTGCCTCCCCCAGAGCCTGGGAGCAGCCCAGGTGAAGGCATTGGTGAGAGCTCAGAGAGACTGCGAGGTTTTAGTGCAAGGTTTGTGGCACGTGTGTGCAGAGGGAGGCTGGGGGACAGCAGGGACAGCTGGGGGACAGCAGGGACAGCACAGGCCATGGGTGCTGTGGGCTGGGCTGGGGTAAAAGGCAGGGAAGAGCTGGGATGAGAATGTGGGATGAGCCTTAACTCAGGGACCCCCGATTGTGCTGCTGGAGCAAGGAGCAATTAACCCAAATGAGGGCTCAGCCCCAAAAGCCATCCTGCCCCATGCCAGCTCCATGCAGTGCCTCCCATCCCAAAAACAGCAGCAGGAGACTCCTCCAGATCCTTTTTGGGGCTGGATCCACCCCTCCCTGCTCCTGCCCACCTTGGAATTTTCACACATGCGCGCGTGGGGATTTTAATACCCCCACAATTAAAATCCCATCTCATCCCAGCTGCAATTAAGTTTCTAATCTTCATTTACTTATGATAAAGCACTCCCAACACCAGCGAGGAGGAGCTGGAGCAGCAGCCAGACAAACCAGGGCTGGCTGATTTGCAAAGCCTCATCACGGCTCCAAATTAAAGCGAACTGAGACTACAATTGAATTATCCAGGATGGTTCCTGTCAAGCAATCATGCTCCATGAGAGCCTGGGAATGCAATTTGCTCTCATCTGACAGCTCATCCGAGGGGCTGCAGGGCCCATCCGAGCTGGGGGGGAGAGGGAAATACCAGCACGTGGAATTCAGGCGGCAACAGCAGCTCCCAGAGAGAATTTTTGGGGAAACTCTGGGGTTTGGCTGATATGAGATGAGCACGTGGGGGAAAATGGTCCTGGGCATGGCTGAGGTGTCCCAGAGCGGGGCTGGGAGCTGCTCTGTACAACCAGAGCCTGTCTGCATTCCCAGCTGTAGGAATGAGCCCGGAAAGGCCACAGGAGAGAGGATGGATCCCAATTGCAGCTGCCCTGCTGTGCCCAGCCCCAGAGCCCCCCCAAACCCGGGGTTTTGGGAGTGAGGAGCAAAGCCAGGAGCAGGGCAGCGATGGAGAGTGAGGGGGCAGGGCTGGCTGCTGAGACACACCCCGGGAAAAGTGGATAAATTAACGGGAATGTGGAGATGTGCCCCGCTGGCAGGGAGACCCGCGGGGGGACACGTAAGTGGCCGCGGCTGGGAGGGAGAGAAGCCACTTGTGAAAGGTCAGCGCTGCCCACGAAGGGGCTGCGGGGGCGCGGGGGCAGCGGGACAGATGCATTTCCCCGCGGGGGGCAGCTAATGGCAGTGGCACTCCCTGGCCCCGCAGGATCCGGGGATAAACTCATGAATCAGCGACATTCCCCCTTTTTCCATGACAAAACCGCAAAGAAATAAATAAAGGGAATTAAATAAACCCACGGAGAACCGAGAACGAGCCCTCCCCAGCCGAGCATCGTCGTGAGCACTGGATCGGGATCAGAGGAGCCCTGGGGATAAAGTGAAGTCATTGTCCTGTGGGCCACCCCTGCTCGGGGGGGACTGTCCCCAGAGCCACCGCCTGTGCCCGGAGAGCCGCCCGCTGTCCCCATCCCACCGCAGCCGGGCGTTCCCGGGGCTGCTCCGGCTCCTCCCGCCCGCGCCGAGAGGATTCCCGGGATGATGAAACGCTGCGGGGGAAGGGTCCTGTTCCCGGCCCGCTGTCGGCCCCGCTGCTCCTCCGCAGCGCAGGGTGGGAAGCGGAGAGGAAGAGGAGAGCCGCTGGGGTAGGAAGGCACCGTCCCATAACTCCTCCCGTCACAGCCTGGAGGGGACACAAGGAGCAGAGTCAGCAGCGGGCGCCTCCTCCCGCGGGAACGTGGGGGTTTGCGGGGAAGATCTTCGGGAATAAAACTCCCTGGAACAGCTTTGCCACGGAGCTGCTCCCAAAAACAGCGGCACCAGGGAAAGCCCTGAACTCCTGCGCCTCCCTGCAGTCTCTGCCCGGCTCCTGGAGCATCATCCAGAGGGGAAAGGGCTCCTTGGGTACCACTCCCGTCCCTGTGCATCCAGGATCCCGCGGGGTTTTGTGCCCCGATCCCTTGGATGCAGGGATGGCAGAGCCGGGGAGTACCACAGCCAGCTCATCCCTGTGCACAGCCGGGATTCCTGGACCTAACAGGACCTAACAGGTACCTTCCAGGACCTAAGAGGAACAGCCAAGCCGAGTCCCTATGGAAGGAACCAGCTCCCGTAGAAAGCTGAGCTGGAACATCCTGATTAGCAAAAGACTGGGCCGGTAATTAACAGGGAGCTGCGGGGCAGCCCCAGCCCAGGGCAGGCAGAGCGTGGCCCAGTGATTGGAAAAACATTCCCAAACGCAGCGGAGCAATTCCGCAGCTGCCTTGGGGCCCGGCATCCTCCAGCATTCCCTGCCCGGCTGCCGGAGCCACCCTGCTGCCTGCTTGGAGCGTGGCTTGGGAATTAACTCCGCTCCTGATGAACATCTCCCGTTCCGGGTGCTTTGGGGTCACCTGATCGCGGGGTCTGCGCGGTTCCCGGCAGCCCCCAGGGACTGGGAGTGGCACAGGGGACATTCCAGACACTTTTGGGGCCGCCCAGATAAGGAAGAAAGACAGTTTGTTAGCAGCAGCAGAAGAAGAAATCGGCATCTCCGACCCTCTGTAAGGACCAAGAGCGATTCCTGGAGCCCCCAGAATGTCCTCACTTCTCTCCCTGAGCTGACATCTCCTTCCCTCCATCCATTCCCATTTCCAGCCTCTGGGGATGCACGCTGGGAGCAGGAAAAATCCCCCCCGTGAATGCCGCCCCCACACGGGCGAGATTTTGGTTGTATTTGTCACAACATGACAAATTCCAGGGAGGAAAATGAGTTTCTAAGTGATTGCTCTGCATTTTGCCCGCTGTTCCCAACAGGGTGGATTCCGAAATCCCAACTGGGGACCCACTGACGCCGTTTCCTGGAGCACAGGGATGTGACTCAGCCAAAGCAACGGAACGGAGCAGGATGTGGCCGTGGGAGAAGAAGGGATCAGGCTGGAAGCTGCCCTGGCTGAGGGTCTGGGAAGGGTCCCTGGGCAGGGCATTCCCCCATCCATGAAATCCGGGAATAGGGGAGGATGGGCAGGGACAGGAACTTACTCTGCCGACTTCCAGAAGTGCCCCGGGTGGGAAAGGCGGCGGTTGCGCTTTGGCAGTTTCTCCAGCATGTCCATGAGCTTGGTGAAGGTGGGCCTCTCCTCCTGCTCGTAAGCCCAGCAGAACAGGAGGATGTCCTGGAGCCACAGGGAGAGCGCGTGAGGAAACCCAGCCAGGCCCTCTCCCAGTGGGAACTGAGCCAGTCCCTTTCCCACCACAACCCTTGCCCCCAAAGGACCCCGTCTCCATCACCACATCCTTGGGAAGGGCTGGGATGGAGGGGACATATCCATCCCATGAGGAGTCATTTCCATCACTGAATTCTCAGGAAGGACTGGGATAGAAGGGATGTGTCCATTCCATGAAGATCCCATTTCCATCACCAGATTCTTGGAAAGGACTGGGTTGGAGGGTATATATCCATCCCAGGAGGAGCCATCTCCATCACCACATCCTTGGGAAGGGCTGGGATGGAGGAGATGTGTCCATCCCATGAGGACCAGTCTGCATCAATAGATTTTTGGGAAAGGCTGGCATGCAGGGGATGTGCCCAGCTCACGAGGACCCATCTCCATCACTGAATTCTCATGAAGGACTGGGATGGAAGGGATGTGTCCATCCCGTAAGGACTCATCTCCATCACTGGATTCTTGGGAAGGGCTGGGATGGAGGGAATGTGCCCAACCCATGAGAGTTCCATTTGCATCCCCACATCCTCACAAAAGGCTGGGATGAAGCAGGGGGGGTGTCTATCCCACGAGTACCCATCTCCATCCACACATCCTTGGGAAAGGCTGGAGCAAAGGGAACCTTCAGGCTGAGCTCAGCAGCAGGACCAAGCCTGGCTGGATGAGATCAGCAGATCCAGAGGGTTTTCCAAGGGCCCCACCAGCCATGTCCCAATCCATGCACACCCCCACAGGGCCCCACAGCACCTACCGAGATCTCCTTGCCCATCCCGATCTGGCTGAGGTTGGGCTTCATCCCTCTTCCCACCTGCCAGATTATTGCCTCCGCTGGCTGCGTCTTGAAGGGCCATTCCCGGGCGTGCAGCTCGTACCAGATGGTGCTGTTGGGAGACACTGGGAATTAGAGATGGAGCAGCCAGGAGGGATTCGGGATGGGGAGGTGTCCGGCCACTGCACCCCCATCCAACATCTCTCCCTGCTCCAGAACCACCTCGTCCAGGAGATGCTTCATCCCAGGTGACACCAGAGGTGCTCAGCCCTCGATGCAGAGGTGTCACCTCTCCCATTTTCCAGAGGGAGGAATTTGACCCTGATTCCCACCAGGGGAGATCCCAACCTGTGGGGAGGAGGACAGAGGCTGATGGAGGCAGAGCCATCCTGTGACATCAAGCAGGAATGCCCCACCTGGATGCAACAGCACTGCCCATGAAGCAGCTGAAGAGAGGATGGTGGGGATGCAGCTGCCCCTCCAGCAGAATTCCGGGAAGGGACGAGCCCAAGAATTCACTTTCACTCCAGCTTTTCCCTTTTTCTCCTCCAAAAAGCTCCAAAAATCCGTCCAAGCCATGCCATGACCCATCCCAGGTGTCCTCACTAGGTGATGGCCACGTGAAGCCCCGGCCATCTGCTCCTGCTCTCATTGCTGAGCCAAGCCCTCTTTTCTGTGAGGAATCCCAAATCCAAGGGAATATCCCAAATCAAGGGCATCACCGATGGAACCGGTGGGCGCCCCTGTGGTTTTCCGCCCCCGCTGCTGCCTGGAAGTTTTGCATCATCATTTTCTGGCACTCGGAGCCTGGATGAGCCTGGGTTCCCACAATGCCAGCCCCATTGTCCAAGGCAAATTCCCTGGACCTGCTTTTCCCTCCCAGGGATGCCCTCGTGACCACTAAAAAGTACTTTTTTTGATACTAAAAGTATCAAAACCCAGGGTTAAAATGACACCAGGGTGGAAAAATCTGTCTGATAAATGAAAGACTCCATCCAGTTATGGAAGCCCCCTGATTCTGGGAATTGGAATTCTTCTGATTTTGCCCAGTTTGGCTGGAAATTGCAAAAAAAAAAAAAAAATTTAATAATGGGAGAATTATGTGGGTGTAGAGGAATGGAGGGCTTGGGCACAAAACAAAATCCTCAGGAGGAGCATCCAGGCACCTTCAGATTGGATTTAACACATCCAAGGTGTTAATTCCAGTTTCTCACTGGGAATTTTTGTCATCTTTAAAAGATTTTTTCCTCTTGTTGTCCCTGATCCCCAAATCCCTGGAGGGAAGCGACCCCTCCGGATCATCCCTGAGCCTCCTGGGCTTGATGGAGGGCAGTAGAAACAAGAAAGAGGGAAAATGTGGGGAAACCTTTTCATCTTTTCAGGAAACTCATGCTTTCCACAAGGACAGAGCTCACAATCGAGGAAAAAAAGGGAAAATTACGTCTCCCCACCCACTCTCACTTAGTTGGATACGATCCTTTAATTACCTCTTTATTTCTGTGCTGAAGTTGTACCTCAGGGAGGGCAAAAAATAAAAGAGCCAGACCCTTCCAGCTGTAATTACTGCAGGTTTGATGGGAATATTGCCTCGGATAACAGGCCCACGCTCCCTAATCCCACAGCCTTCGAGGTATCCATGAGAAAATTAATCCTCTGGGTAAAGAGGAAAGGTTTTGGGAAAGGTTTAGCGGGGTGGAATTGGGCTCGTGCCCTCAGGGAGGTTTGTGGGCAAAAAAAGGGCAGCAGGAATGAATGGGTTTGCTGAGGAAAACTTAGGAATTCTCATTTTCTTGGTTTTTGGCAACTGCTCGTAGGGCTGGCACCACTATCAGCCCCCTGCAGTGGCTGCAGGGAGACATTGGGATGTCCAGGGGCTCCAAAGCTGGGTCCCCAACCTTTGGCATCCCCATCCATCATCCAAGCACCTTCTCATCAGTTCCCACCCTAGCAGGATACAGGGGAAAGATGAAGCCAGGCTGGCATTCCCAGGATATTCTGGATCCCATTTCCTGGAGCCACCCTGATCCGAGGCCAAAATAGGAAGATTTCATAATTTAGAAATAATTGAGGTGTCCAGGGCTCCCAGAGCTGCGTCATCCCCAACCTTTGATGTCTCCATCATCCATCACCCAAGCACCTTCTCATTGGCACCTGCCCCAGGAGGGTGCAGGCAGAGATGATGCCAGGCTGGCATTCCCAGGATACTCTGGATCCCATTGCCCAGCACCACTCTGGTCCAAAACAGGAGGATTTGGTAATTTGGGGAGAACTGGGCTGTCCAGGGGCTCCCAGACCTGTGTTCCCACCCCAGGCTGGCATCCCCAGGATACTCTGGATCCCATTACCCAGAGCCAGCCTGGTCTAAAACAGGGGGATTTGGTGATTTAGGGATGCTTTCACTCAAAACTTCTCGAAGCAGGAAGGTTCATCCAGCCCAGAGATGGGAATTCCATCTGGCAGCGTCCCCTTGGATTTGGGGCAAACCAACAGCGTCCTCATCCCCCCCTGAGCCCAGAGCAGCTCCCACCTGACCCAACCACGCCAGACCCCTGCCCAGGGACTCACCCCAGTGCAAAGACATCCGAGTGCTTGGAGAAGGGCAGCTTGTCCTCCTCAGTGTCGGGAGAGAGCTGCCGGATGATCTCGGGAGCCAGGTGGCACAGCCAACCGTTCTGGATGCGCAGCTTGTTCTCCCTCCTGCCGGGACACGGAGCCGTGGCTACCCCAGGCCACAGCACCACCACATCCCCAGCTGCCCACCCTCCTCCCGGGGATTTAAGCCTGGTTTTCCCCATGTCATCCTTGCAAAGTCAGGTTTTAACCCTGCTCTGAGAAATGTCCCTGCCAGGCAGCAGGACAAATTGGATGGTGGTTCCTGCCAGGACACGGAGCTGGAGCTGTGGGTGCCACTGGGGGACAGCATCTCCACATCCCCAGTGAGCAGCCCCCAGCTTCCCACCCTCTTCCCAAGGTTTTTAAGCCTGGTTTTCCCCACATCATCCTTGCAAAGTCAGGTTTTAACCCTTCTCTGAAAATGTTGGCAAAGCTGTCCCTGCCCAGGCAGCAGGACATGGGATGGTGGTTCCTGCTGGGAGGACATGGAGCTGGAGCTGTGGGTACACCAGGGCATAGCACCACCACATCCCCAACTTCCCACCCTCTTCCCAAGGTTTTTAAGCCTGGTTTTTCCCCACATCATCCTTGCAAAGTCAGGTTTAAACCCTGCTCTGAGAAATGTTCCTACTAGACAGCAGGACAAAAATGGGGCACGGGATGGTGCTTTAGGGGAACTTTGGCTCTTCCAGGCTGGTGATGGGGATTTGGGGTCTGCTGGGGCTCCTGCTGTGCCCTTTGCACCAAAACCCTTTAAAGGATCCAAGGGGAAAGTGGGGATGAGTTTCCCCAGCGGCCCCACTGTGGTTGGAGCAGAAGTTGGACTGGGGACCAAAAAGTGCCTCTTCCAAGCAAACCCATCCTAAATTAGCAGCCTGGGAATTGGTGTTTTCAGCTGTTTGGCCCTAAAACAGCACCTCCAAGTCCAAGCCTCCAACGGCACCTCCCATGGAAGCAGTCTGGCTTTATAACAACCTTTCATTTCACCTCATCTGTCCTTCCTCCACCTCCCCAGGCTCCCCCTGCTTGGGATAAACAGGTTGGAATCCTTTGGCTAATGGCTGAGGATGACATTGGTAACTTCTCCATCCTTTATATCCTCCAGCAGGCACTCGGGATACACTGCTGGCTTCAAAATCCCTGGATCATCAGCGGTGGTGACCCCTGAGGCAGCTCCATTGTGTGTCTGAGCCCAGTTTCAGCAGCAGGAGGGGACAAAACTGTCCCACATCACGTTGGGCTGGAGAAGGAAGAACCCGCTGGCTCCTGCCAGAAATTTCTCCCTGTTTGTGCTTGGAACCCTCCCAAAGATGGGGATGAACAGGGCTAGGGGATGGCTGTGGGGTCATCTGTCCTCCTCAATGTCTGCCTGGGGCTAAAATCCCATAGGACACCATCCAGGGATGGGGTCCCACCTCAAAGCTGGCTCATAATCCCAAAATGGCACAATCCGGATCCTCCCACCTGCAAAGCCATCCCCCTTCACAGGCACAGGTCTGGCAGTGACCAGAGGGACCCCCTCCCAAGGGAGGGACACTGCCACTCCAGGAATTGCTGATGAAGCCTCCTTGTCCCCTCTGGGGTGTCCATGGCTCCTCTCCATCCACGCCTTGGAGTCTCCGCCGCAATCAGTGGCTCTGCTGTGGCTCGGACCCTCCAGAGCCACGGGAAAAGCACTTGGGCTCAGAGGGGAGGCTTTCAGCTGCCCAGCACCTCCCTCCACCCTCCAGCTCTTAATTACAAACCAGCATTAAGCACTTGGCTAATTAAGAAGGCTTGGGCTGCCCTGTCCTTCCCCGTGCCTGCCTCTCCTTCCTGGGATGCAGTGGGCAGCACTTGGATCTGCTCCAGCACCCTCAGCAAGGCCGGGTTGGCTCCTGGGGCTTTTATTTCTGCTTTTATTTCTGCTCTGTGACATTCCACAAGCAGCCTCGGGATGCTCCAGGGACTGGATTGGGATGCACAGCTCATCCCTGGCAAAGCTTCTATGGGTTATGAGATCCCAGCCACGAGGGCTGGGCTTTAATGGAGTCCCAGAAGTGGCTCAATTACAGCAACTTGAGGGTTTATGACCAAACTTTACTGACTTCACAACCACACCCAGCTCAGCATCTTCCAAGTTACCCCCAGGGCAAAAGCAGGAGCAGAAGAGCTCCTCAGACTCCACAAGACTCACCTCGTGCTCCTCCTAATTCCAGAGCAGCCCCACCGAGCCCAAGAACGTTTAAATAAAGGAGGAATAAATCTGATTTCAGCAGGATGAGACCCCAAGTCACCAAATCTCTGCAGGAAGTGCTTTAACCCCAGCAAAACCAGCTGAAGAAATGTCACCATCCTTAACGTGACCTCCAAAAATCTGCTTCCTTCCCAATGTATGTTTTTCCAAGCCTCTAAGGACCCAAAATTGGGATTTATCTCCTGTCTTCATCTGAGAGACAACAAAACCACCCTGAAAAGGGGAGATCAGACCTGCAGACATTTCCTGTTCCAAAATTCATGGTGGCTGTGGATCCCTGCTCTTCTCTCAGCTCTCCTCCAACAGAAAACATCTGCTACCAGCAGCCCAGGGCATAAATTTTCTCAATTTTTCCAGCAAAATCCTGTTCTTTTCTATCCAGCCTAGCCATCCTTCCTCTCCTGAGTCATCTCCTGGATTCTAACCCTGCAAGGGACATCCCAATCTTGGCCACACATTGGCTACCTCATCAGAAACCCCATTCCCCCATTTCTCATTCCATCTCTGGAGCATCTCTGACCTTCACAGCAAAGATTCCCGGCAAAGCTTGGGTGGTTTTGCCCAAATCCTCATTCCCTGCTGGAATGAGCTGTCCCTTCCTCCTGGCAGGCCCTGAATCCCAAACCCCCTGCCCAGCTGCCAAACCAGAGGCAAATCCCACTTTGCTACAGCGGGAGATCCTGATTTCCTGGCTTTCCAAAGTTTTTGGCCAAGTTTGTGCTGAAGTCCATTGATATTCATCCAGGCAGAGTGGAAAACCTGGGAGTGCACATGTGGGATGGAGAGACACGGCCGCTGCTGTTTCCTCTAATCCTTTTAAATCATCACTGGGAAATTGAGAAAAAAAATCCATCATTTCCAAAGTGCTTTTTATCTGCTGAGCATCTTTGGCATGGAGATGGAAGGACCAGGAGAAAACTGCCCGAGGTTGAGCTGTGCTGCTCCTAACACAAAGGGTTTAGTGGGAAATCTAACACAAAGGATTTAGTGGGAAAGGTGGGAAAAGTCAGCAATGTTATTATTCCCCACTTGAAAAAAAATGGAAAATATCATCTCTGTTCTTCCTTCCCCACTTCTGTTTCCTCTTTCCACCCCAGCTTTGCTGTTCCTCTTTTCCACAGCTGCTGGAACTCTTTCCCCTGCCATTCCTACAGCTGGAAAACCTCCCAAAGCATCAGGAAAAGAAATTTAATTAGGAACATTTACCAAAACCTTCAGCTTTAAACCCTCCGAGACCCCAAAATGTCACAAGGCTGTGAAAGCCCCAAGCTTGGCTCTCATTTTCCATGTCTTGCTCCATGCCCAGCACAGACACCATGGCCAGATGTCTGTGATTCCCAAAATGTCACTGGGAGTGGGGACAGCACAGGGATGGCATCACTCAATCCAGGCAGGAGATGAAGCAAATGCCAGGGAATTATAACGATGGAAAGGGAAAAGCCAAGGAATGAACCAGCCCTGCTGCCACAGGAGCATCTCCTGGGTGGCTGCAGGGTGGTTTGGCCATGGAAATGATGCATCCCATGGGAAGAGGTTGGTCTAAGGGGCACAATCTGCCTCTCTGAATCAAAATTCCAGAGGCTCACACATGGCATCGTGTTCCTTCCTACGGATCAAAACTCCCTTCACACAGAGCAGCCCCATAACACTCAAAGGCCTCCTGAACTCCTGTCTGCCGAGGCTAGGGACACAAAGAAGCACTTGGAGAAGGAATTTTTGGATTATTCCCAGCTTTAGGGCACGGGGAGGAACTCCAGTGTGCCCGTGTCCTCCTACCTGCCCGCTTGGAGAACCCCAGAGATGCTGAAGAGCCCGAAGTCGGTGATCACCACCTTCCCGTTGTCGTAGAAAACATTCTTGGACTTGAGGTCCTTGTGGAGGATGCCCTTGGCATGCAGGTATCCCATTCCCTGGGATGGAACAGAGAGAGGAAAACACCCCGAGGTTACAAAAGCGGCACAAACGGGCGGGATAACGCCGGAGGGGCAGCATTCCCATGGGATGCTGGGAGCATCCATGAGCCACCACATCCCCAAAGGGCCCTGCAGGAAGAGAAAGTGTCTGGAGGGGTCCCTGGTTGGGGATGGGCTCCTAGAGGGAGATGGGATTGTGGAGTGTCCCAGCTGCCATGGCACCCACTCATCTTCCTGATTAATTGATTCCACAGGAAAAATGAGCAGCAAACCCACCCGGCAGCCACTTCCCTGGAATCCTCCGCTGGGAAATGGATGATGATGATGTTTTCGCCTCCGTTATTTTGGGGGCTGGCAGAGGAGGGTAATAAGTCACTGCTCCCCACAGCCCCGGCGGAGCCATCGGCGCTTCCGACGGCCCCATCCGCCTGGAAACGGGCGCCTCGCAGGAGTCCTGCCTTAATTCCTTCCCCCCAGGAAAAACTGCTCGGCGGTTAATTAAAATTAGTGCTAATGAGGCACAAAAAGGCCATGGGTGGGAAATCCAAACTCTCCTGTTTAGCCTCCGCAAATCAAGCAGACTGCCGGCAGCTCCGCGTGGCGGATGTTCAGCTCCGCGGGATAATTCTGGGAATGGGGAGGGGTATAAAACACATTTATCCCAACTTCAGTGGGGATTTTCATGCTGTCCCACTTTTCACTCTCCTAAGCAGACTCAGGGAAAACTTGATCTGCAGGATGCTGCTGAAGGATCAATGCCCAACAGGCTGGCAAACTGTTGCTTAAGAGGGAATATTGGTTGTCTGGCACTGGAAAAGGGGGATTTATTAACTGGAATTCCATGGGGATCCATCCATCCATCCTGAGTCTCATCTTTTCATCTATCATCATTAACCACGCAGGCTGTGCGAGGAGAATTTCTTTTTAAGCTGGCGGCTGATGTGGAGCCAGAAGCCCAATTCAAATTCCACCATCTGGAAAAAGTGGGAAAACAAACAAAAAAACACCCCAACCCAGCAAGAAACGGGAGTTTCAGTGCACCCAATGGGGAGTAAATCCTACAGAGTTTCTGCCAAGGGATGCTGGAGGAAGGAAAGGATTTGGAGCTGGATGCCAGGACCATTCCAGGCACCGGGATTAATGAGGGGTCTCCAGTTCCCAGCACATGAAATAATGATGAGGTTTAAAAATCAGCTTTCAAATGTCACTGTCACCTCCAGAAAGTGCCAGGGTGGAGCAAGGAACAGCATTCCAAAATTTCCCTGCCCAGGTGCAGTGCAGGGCCCTGAGCATCCACAGATGAGCCCCAGTGCCACGGGAATGCTCTGCAGCCCCTTCCCATTGTTTGAGGGTGACAGGATCCCAGAGCAGCATCAGGACCTTGCTCCCACCTGCTCCCACATCCAGCAGGGAGCTCATCTCCATGGAATCATCAAACACAGCCCAGCCTTTGCTGAAGGAATTTCTCCAGGCAAAGCCCAATCTCTCCCCTCGCTCCGTGCAGATCCCACTGCAAATTCCAGCTTTGCCACCTCAGCCCCTGGGATGATCCCTGAGGAAACACTCCGGGCCCAGTAATGCCTTAATTTGCTCGGCTGTGTGAAAAGCCAGCTCCCTCTGCCGGCACCGCTCCCGGGATAAATCACCCTTCCCCTCCCGGGATAAATCACCCTTCCCCTCCCGGGATAAATCACCCTTCCCCTCTTGAGGATCTCGGGATAACCTTGCACCCACTAATCCAAGGAGCTGAGCAGCTCTCCTGTCACATTCCAGGACTCAAAGGATAAAATCAAACGACTGCTGTGACTGTGCTGCAAACCCAAAGCCTCCGGACAATGCAGCTCCAAGCCCACTCAAACCAAGGTGTTGGGATTTTCCTTCCCTTCCCAACACCCACCACTTCCATGTCCCCCAAAGCATCTGCTGGAGATTTGTGGGAAGGATGGGAAGGATGGGAAGGCTGGGAAGCTGCTCCTCAGCAGGAATGGGCCACGTGGTTGGGTCATGGCATTGTAGCAGGGCTGGACTTCTCCAGGAATTCCCTTTGGTGCACGGGGAGAGCCTTTGGAGCTCTGCTAATTCCTCCAGGGATCTGGAGTGGATACAAAGCCCCTCTGCCTCTCAACACCACAGAGTTGGAGGTTTCCAACCTGTTCCTAACAGGCACCAGCTGCAGAAAATGAGGATCTCTCAGCCTCATCCTCGAAACCCACACGGAGCAGTGAACCCACGCAGGGAAAGGAGCTGAACGGAGCTGTTATTCCTGCTGGGAACACCTGGAAGGAAAAAGCCCTGAGCACAAAAAGGGGGAAAAATACAAGGCTAGACTGTGATGCTTCAAATGTTTGCTCAGCAGGAAAAATCTGTGTCTAAAAGGTGGAAAACATGGATCAGAAGTGGGAATTAAGAAGGGAGAGGCTCTGGGCTCCAAGGAAGTGAAAGGCTCAGGCTGTGCTCACCTGTCAGCTCCTGCCTGGAGAGTCCAGGAGGATTGAAGGAATTTAAACTTTAAAGTTAAAACTGGGTCTAAATAAACACAAAATAGGCAATTTAATACGGACCATCCAGGGAAAAAGCACCACCCAGGAAATACTGCTGAACATACTCTGGTTTAACCTGGGTTTGAATATTTAAGGGGGGCTAAGGTCTGCCAGGAAACCTGATTTTCTGCTGTTTTCCCACAGTTAAATGTGGGATCAGCTCCAGGTTTGGGCTCCGTGGGGGAAGTGTTGGCTGACCTTGAGCAGGGCACGGGGGCACTGTCACAGCTCCCATGGCAGAGCATGTGCCAAATATTTTTGGTGATAAATATGTTTGGAATCACAGCACAACCCCATTCTGGCAGACAGCTCAACACCTCAGTGCTGCTGCTGACATCCCATGGGAAGCTGTGAGGGCTCAGGACACGAATTCCCAGCCACTCCAAAGTGCCACGGGAGGATCCTCCCTGGGATTGTTCATAGGGACACATCTGAAGTGTGGAAGATGCGTTTGGAGTCATCCCTGGGAAAGGAAAAGTGTTTTTAGCTCTGGAAAATGTATGTGAGCTTGGCCTTGTGGTACCATGGCACGTATTTCTCCAGGAACCTCGGTCCTGGGAATGTTTATGGGAATACTGTGAATGCTGAAAGTGTCCAAGGCCAGGTTGGGCGGGGTTTGGAGCAACCTGGGATAGTGGAAGGTGTCCCTGCCCATGGCAGGGGGTGGAATGAGCTTTAAGCTCCCTTCCAACACAAACCATTCTTGTATTCCATGACTTTTTTTTTTCCAAGAGGAGAGGAATATCCCACCAGGATCTCCCTCACTGCAGGAATGCTGGATTTAAACACCTGAAATTCCAGCAGGGAAGAGGAGCAGTGGCCAGGATGAGCCCCAAGCATGGGGAGCTCATGGAAACTTTGGTGCCACCCCAATTCAGCCACATAAAAGAGGTCAAAGAAACCTGGATTTTAAAACCAAGGAGCTCTATCCTGCCCAGAATCCTTGGATTTTAAAGCCAAGCAGAGCTGTCCTGCCCAGAATCCTTGGCTGTTCCTTTCCTGCTCCCCCAAATGACTGGGCTGGGCTCCTGGTCAGGTTTTTTGCTGGATCCAGACCCCACCAGACCATACCTTCACAATTTCTTGTGCTATCTGCCTCGTCTTGTTGACATCCAGGACAATTTTGGCATCCCTCACCACGGAGTAGAGAGTCCGTCCTTTACACAGGCTGGAAGAACAGGAAAAGGGAAAGAGAAGTTACAAACCCTCCTGGAGAAACAGCCCTACATCATAAATAAATAAATAATCACAGGATTATAGCCAGATTTTGGCCTCCTGGCTCGAGGCAGATTGAGGATTCCGCAGGGAACTGGGGGCTCTCCCAGTTTGGCACTGGGAGGGAGCTCTCAGTGCTCCTGGTGTGTCCTGGTTGCACCCCCGTGGTGCCACAAGGGACAGCCTGGGCTGGCCCCTGGCTTTTCCCTGTATCCCAGAGCAAACCCCCTGTTCCCCCCAGCTCTGAGTTTTTGTGCAGTGCTGGCCGTGGCTCCCCCCTCCTCCTCCTCCTCCCTCGGGATCCAAAGCTCACAGATGTAAAATGAGTCAAAAGAGGAAAGACAGAGAGGGAAAAAAATCCCCCAACCCAACCCCAAGCACTGTACAATGTCCTCCAATTTTCCTTCTCGTACCAATTACAGTAAAATCTATTTACAGAGCCTTAATTACCAAAGGCAGCTGGATTGGGGGGGGGGGGGCGGAGGGACG
>WBNO01024124.1:35378-57898 GCA_013400575.1 Peucedramus taeniatus
TTTTTTTTTTTGCTTTTCTCTATCCGCCCACGCTCATTCCAGGCAACTTTGGAAAGATGAGACTGGATACCTGTGCCTGGGAAATAAAACACCCAACACACAGCTCGTTAAAGAGGTTTGGTGACTGCAGATGTTGATTTGATTCTGTTCTGGTTAACAAATGAAAAGTCCTGGGGTTTCATTCCACTGCTTCCCCCAGCTCAGCCCCACTGCTTTCCCCTTGCCCAGTTCCTCCTGCCCTGGGAATTGCAGCACGCACTGGTTTGGATTCAACCCCTGGGAGAGGCTTTGTCCTTTTTGGGTGAAAATAATCACAGAATCATAAAAGAGAATCACAGATTGGTTTGGGCTGGGAGAGACTTTAAGGACCATGTAATTCCAGCCCTCTGCCATGGGCAGGGACACCTTGGATGGGGCTTGGAGCACCTTGGGATAATGAAAGTGTCCCTGCCCGTGGCAGAGGGTGGAATGGGATGAGTCCTAAGGTCCCTTCCCACTCAAACCATGAGTCCACAAAACCCAGAAGAACCCCAGACTCCAGAAGCTCATGGATACAAAGGATCCTCCTGCTCCTAAGCCAGAAGCTCCACATTGCTCCATGGGCAGAGAGCAGAATTTTCAGGACAAGCAGTGAAACAGGAATGGGATCAATCCCCACATCCCACGGGTTTTGGAAAGACAATAGCACCCTTCCAAATATTTCCACACTGGGAGCATTAAGAATTGTCCTGCTGGACACAAGTGAGCTGCAGTGGGGATTTAGGGCCTCCTCAGGGATGACTTTCCTTGCTCAGGTGTCCCAGCACCTCCCTGAGCATCCCAGCTGGATTTAGCCCTGAGGCAGCTGTGCTCCCTCTGAGCCATCTTCCCATCTCCTGCAACACTTGGACTGCAGTCAAATAAGAATTTGCTGGAGATTAGGATCCAAGCACTTGGAAATCAGTGATAAAATCCTCGGGTTTCTGTAACCAGAACAAATCAAAGGGTGCAGAACAACGATGGACATGAATTGTCCTTCCACCACCTGTGTTTTTCTACACTAATTTGCTACATAAAGGGAGCACCAAGCTTTAAGCTCTGCCACACAACAACCTTTTGCCACTTCCATGACCTGCCTGCACACACAGGAGTTCCCCTAGCCCTTCCCAACCCCTGGAAAACACATTTTCTCCCAGAGAAAAGCTTTTTACAGCCAGTTGCCTGTGATCTCAATTGATCACAAATTGACACTAGGAATGCAATGAGTGGATTAGTGCTGGAACAGGGCTGGATTCCAGCCCTACAGCGAGTTAAGATCAGCTGTTTTCCTGGGAAAGGGTTGTTTAGAGGAAAATCCTCACATTTCTGCCTATCTGAACTGCTGAGATAACCCCGAGAGCAGAGCTTGCAGCCCTTTGCTGGTGAGATTCCCATCTTTCCACTTCGTTTACAGGATTTCCAAATCCTTCCTGGTGGATGGAGCTGCTGCAGGAGAACAGCCAGACCTGGGGTGGTAGCACCAGGACACATCCCTGTCACCTCTGCTCCTTAGACCCCGGCAGAGCCATCAAAGCAGCCCAGGTGCTTCTCCCCTCCCCTCGATGAATAATGGCTCAGAATGAATTCACCGAGCGCCCGCTGCACCGGCACATCCGACTTTTCTTTTTGGATAAGGAGCTGCCAACACGGAGATAAAGCCTGGTTGATACCTTTTATGCAGCACCTGAGCCCATTCAGCCACCACCTGCAGAACCTTTTCATGGCACAGCTCCATAATTCCGCTTCTCCTCGTTCCTCAATCGCTCCCCATTCGGGCAGGACAAAGAGCGGCACCCGGGGCATGCTCGGAGTCTTCTGCCTTTCCACTTGGAGAGGTCCCTGCTGAGCGTGGCTTTGAGGGACACGGCTGTGGATGACAAGGCCACAAAATGCCTACGCTCGACACCAAAAACAAGGCAGATAATTCGCATCTTCAGATGGATCCCAGGCTATTCAGCGCTGAAGTGAAAATTCATAAGGAATTCTTGTCTTCTTCTCCCAGACTTCTCCGTCCCACCTGGCGGCAGAGCAGGTTGATGACTTGTGCCGGTGCCATGGGGCGACCAAACACCATCCAGAGCTGAGGAATGGCTGGGACAGAGATGCAGAGATCCTTCTGGGAGTCCTCAGGAGTGCACCTCGTCCCATGGCACATCCACATCCCGGTGCCTTTCCCGGCATTAGGACAGGCCCAGCCCCATCCTGCTGCAGATGCCACTCTCAATTCAAAATGAGTTTTTGAAGTGTTCAGCCAAGCAAGCCAAATCCCAAATTGCTTTATAAACACTCTGCATTCCCAATGTGGGTTGGAGACATCAGCAGCGGGAGCAAAGCCAAGGCGGCTCGCAGAGGAACAATTTGGGATGAGGGAGGAAGAGCTGGAACACTGCCTCTGGGTGTTTTTGTTCCATGGGAAAACAGCCTCATCCATCTTCCATCCCTTGGGGATTTTTACCCCTCTCTGCAATATTGATGATCATCACCTCTGCACTGGTGGCCAACACCTCTACATTGGTGGTCATTGTTTCTACATTGATGGCCATTACTCCTACACTGGTGGCCACCATCTGTACCTTGATGGCCACTACCTCTACACTGGCGGCCATCAAGTCTACACTGATGGCCATCACCTTTACATTGACGGCCACCACCTCTATACTGATGGTCATTGTCTCTATGCTGGTGGCCAATACCTCTACCTTGATGGCCACCACCTCTATATTCATGGCCATCAGCTCTACATCAGCGGTCATCACCTCTGCATTGATAGCCAACACCTCTACACTGGTGGACATTACCTCTACACTGATGGTCATCTTCTCTACCTTGATGACCACCACCTTCATAGTCATCACCTCTACATTCATGGCAATCACCTCCACGTCAATGGTCATCACCTCTACACTGATGGCCAACACCTCTGCACTGATGGAGACTCCACCCTGGATCCTGCTCAGGAGCAGGGATCATCCCGAGGCAACAGTTGTAGGGAGCATTCCACCACTCCAGGAGCTTCACACTTCCCTCTTCCCATCCACATAAATGCCCGTTCAATTAAAGAGGTGATAAATGCCAGACCCCAAGAAGTTCATTCCTTGCTGGGATATGGATTTATAGGGAAGCAGCCGGATACCATGGAGACAGTCAGCACTATAGACCCAGGGGAGACAGTGGAGAAGAGAGCGAGGTGGGGAATTAATAAAAAATGCTTTAATATAAAAATACCTCTGCTCCCAGGTTACGTCTGTGCTGGAAGAAAGACACGGCAAAGGATGCTTGGATGCTCCCACATTCCCCAGCAGTTTACCCACTTCGAGGTTTTCATGGAAAAAGGACCCTTTGGGGAATGTTAAAAAAGAAACAGCAACAGGAACCACTGAGCCAGGACTTATTTGATTTCATGTGAGCAGGACCAGAGAGGGAAAGAAGGAGCTCTGCACATTCCAGCACGTTCCTGACTTATTTAGGAAGTTTTCCAGCTGCTCCTATATATTGGCTTGTTTTTCTCTTTTCCCAGCATCTGGCAACGGTGCTTTTGGAACTGAACAGCTCCTGAGGTGTTTCACACAAAGGAAGATTGAACAAGGCTGTAAGAGCAGCAAAGGAAGAGCTTTGGGTTCATTTTTATCCCGAGGTTTTGTTTTCCTCTAAATGGATAAGGAATTTCACCCCCTTGATTCCCTGCCAATGCCAGAGCGAGCAGTGGCAGCATCCAGCCTGAAATTCCTCAGCCCTCTACATCCAAATTCCCTGACCATTATCAGGGAGGAAAAATTAGGATATGAGGGAAAATTTCTTCACTGAAAGGATTGCAAAGCCCTGGCACATCCCTGGAGTCTCCATCTCTGGGGGATTTAACAGCTCTCGGTGGCACCTGGGGACACAGATCAGTGGTGGCCTTGGCAGTGCTGGGGGAATGGTTGGAATTGACGATCTTAAGGATCTTTTCCAATCTAAACAATTCTGTGCCTCTATGGAAGCAGCAGCCAAAACTCAGTGCCAGAAAAGGCGTGACCTGAGCACCAGCATCCAGCAGATCCCAGGTTGGAAATACTCATCCCATCCAACCCCATTCCAGCTGAACCCAAAGCCACCCCAATGGAAAGCCAGGGAATTTGATTCCTGCCATTTCAAGCAGAGCCCACATCCCCAGCCTGGAGATGGGAGAGATCCTCCTGCTCCTCGTGGAGGAGCCTCTGCAGGGCCAAACCAGCAGGAGGAAACAGAAAAGCCCTGGAGAGCCAATGCTCCCCTCATCCTGCTATCTCCAGCCGATGGAAGCACCAGCTTTTGATGGATATTACTTAGACAGCAAAATTTTCCTGCTGGCAGCTGGCACGCGAGATAACTACAGCCAAACCACAAGGGCTGCAGGAGGAGGAGAAGGAGGAAAAGGAGGAGGAGGGGGATCTGCCTCCCTGAAAAGTAGCTCCAACTCCATCGTTGCCTCGGAAAAAAACAAGTTCTTTGGAAAAAGCCAACTCTATGCATTTTTATTTGGAGGAAATAGAGGAGACGAGCTCTTCTCCAGCTGCGGGGAGAAGAGCTCAGAGCCAGGTGAATGCAAAGCAGCCCCTGGGGCTTAGCTAAAGTCAGGCTTGCAAACAAGTCATCCGAAAAAACTCCATGCTCCAGGTGCCACTTGCTGCCTTTGGAAAGGACGCGCTCGGAATCGGCTCCAAGAGGGAGGGTTGAGTGCACAGGAATGAGTGGAGGCACCTCAACCTCCTTGTCCCTGATATATTCTCTGCACCCTGCTCCTCTGGCTGTTTTGAACTTCAGGAAGGAAAAGAAATTTTTTTTTTTTAAACCCTTTTGGAGAAAGGAAAGAAACTTTGGATTGAGCCAGCTGCTTCCCTGGAACTCGACTCTGCTCTGGAATAGCAATAATGATTATTATTAATAAAAGGTTAATGCTGCTGTCACAGGAAGGATCTGTTTCTTTGGCTAGGCAGGGTGACAGCACATGGATCCCCCACAGGCAGCCCTGCTCTGTCCAAAGAGGATCCCAGGTACTGAGGATGCTCTGAAAAAATCAGGAATGATGCTGGGATGTCACTCAACAGGGACGGGAAGAGCTGGCACAAGCGGAAGGACTTTTTGGGACCATCTCTCAGCGAGGCACTTAATCAAAGGCATTTCCTTAAATCCCTTCCTCTCCAGCAAAGTGAATCCCGCTGTGTTAAGCACTTTCCCAGAGAAACCAGGGCCAAACCAGAAACACTCTCAAAACACAAAGGAAAACTTTCCCCTGGAGCATCCTCCCCATTAAGGAGCAGCCGCTGGCGGGGATTTGATGCTCCAGTGGGTAAGGAAAGCTCAGCCAGCCCCGATGTTTCCACATCAAACACAGAGGATCAAGCTGCTGCTTTTCCCCATTCCCAACCATCCTCTTGGCTCGGGATATTCCCTCCCCAAGCTGCTGCCTGCCGGTGGAAGATATATCCAGGTTTAATGTATATATTAATTCACATATTGACTTTCTCATTGTCAGTCGTTATCAAGATTTATCCAGCCTGATGGCCTGGCATCGATTGGGAGGGAGTGTATTCCCATGGGTCAATCCATTCTGATCCAGCGCCTGGCATGAAGTCGATCCCTATTTATTATATGATCTATGAGCTCCATTAACTGCCGGGGAAGGGAATGCGGCGGAAAAGTAGGAAAAGGGAAAACAGCAGAGGCAGAGGAGAAGGGTCTGGCTCCCAGAGTGGGTGTTTGAACACGGATGGGGTTAGGGGATGCAGGAATCCATGGCTTCCCTTCCAAAAATACACGGGGGAGAGAAGGAGGAGGACCTGAAAGGCACTTGGGAAATGCCCCAGGATCAGAGAATCGTGGAATGTTTTGAGTGGGAAACCAACCTTAAAGATGAGCTCATCCCACCCCTGCCATGGGCAGGGACACCTCCCACTATCCCAGGTTGCTCCAAGCCCTGTCCAACCTGGCCTGGAACCCTTCCAGGGATGGGGCAGCCTATGCCTCACAGGGGAGAATCTCTTCCCAAAATCCCATGTAATCCTGCCCTCCGTCCATGGGAAGCCATTCCCTGTGTCCTATCAGTGCATGGCTCCAGCCCAGCATGGAGGAAAACTAGGTGGCAACTCTGTGCCTCAGTTTCCCTCCCACTGAACAGGATTTAGAGCTTCTCCTTCCATTCCCAGCGCAGGAAGGAAGGCTGGGAGGATTCATTTTAAGTCTGTTGAGGAGGAAAATCCAATTTCATAGAACCCTGCAATGGTTTGGGTTGGAAGAAACCTTAAAGATCCTCTCAATTCCAACCCTTGCCATGGGCAGTGATGCCACTCAGGTTGCCCAGGGCTCCATCCTGCCTGACCTTGTTGCTCCTCCAATTTGTGGTTCATTAAATCTCAAAGGACAATTTGGATGCCCTGGAGGGGACAGGGAGCTGGCTGCAAGCACCACGGAGCATCCACAGGGAAAAACCAGACCCCCCCAATCTGTTCCCTCTTAAGTGCCACGGCTTCCACTCTTCCCCTTTCCTCCCATCCTTCAAATCAGGTTAAATATCCCCAGCTTCCTAAGCATTAAGATTTACAAGCCCCAAATCCTTCCCTTCTGGGCTGTGCCTGTAAATGTCAGGAGATCTGGCACTGGGAGAGGCTAAAGCTGAGCTTTGTCCAGAGCTCTTCTGTGCCCAGCGGGAACAAGGTCCAGGGAGGGGAGAGCATCCCTTGTTCCTCCCAGCAGCAGAGCCAAACATTAAATATTGGCAAAATCCAGCATGGAAATCTATTATAAAATCAAAGTAAACCCCAGTATTTGGTCCATGCACTAAAGTTATCCATGAATAAACAGCTGAAGTGCCTTGGATATTCTTCTCATCCCTCGCTCTCCTGCCTTCCCTATTAATTAGTGCCAGGGAATGTGCTCCTGTCATTAAAACCTGTTTTCCACAGAGAAAAAAGAGCAAACTCTCATTTCATCTTCAGTATCTCACATACAGACAGGGACTGGGTTTATCTCCACCCCCCACCACCAGCAGCTCCAGGGAAGGGTTTAGGAGATGCTCCCTCTCCAGCAGAAACATTCCAAGTTCCTCTGCTCCAAAGGCACTTTCGACAAATTAATTCTCTTTACACAGTTCTGCCAAGGTCAGGTTCATTCCTAATGTTCCTCAATGTTCTCCTTGGTCTTCCCAGCAGGGACATAAATCATGGCCACACAGCCCTGGTGGCATCATCAGTGGCACCCTGGAAAGTTGAAGTCACCCTGGCGTGACAAGAGAGGGGTCAAAACCCAGCGTGGAGCATCCCAGGGAGCAAATCCCACACTCCTTGCACAAGCTCCGAGAGCCACATTGGAGCTTTTAACTAAAAATCCAAGGAATCTTGGAAAAGCTGCACCAAATCCCCCTCACGAGCCAGCGTGAGCTCAAAGCCCAGGCAAACTCCAGCTCAAATCTTCTCCCAGACCAGATAACCTCGTTCCCTACTCCCAAAAAACATTCCTGACCACCAGGATCCCCAAGGAGCTGCACACAGTGTGCTGATCCCCTGCTTCCACTACAGACTCAAGGAGCACCTGGAGCCTTGGGATTCAAATAAGCATTCAAATCCCTCTTTTCTTTCCTCAGGAGGAACACCCAAAATCCTAAAATGTGGGAGCTTCTGCTTTCATGGGTGGCTGGAGCCATTTTATCAGGATTAGGAAAAGACTTGATCCTTGGAAGGGCCCTTGGGTGGCTGAGGCTTTACCTCTGCTCCTGCTCTGGGGACCAGGACCAGGAGCCCCAAGGAGATGAGTTTAGCCAGGCCTGGCTTTGTCACACTCCCCACCAGCAAAACCAACTCATTATTCCAACAAACAGGGAGTTCTTCCAGCCCTTTCATTCCCGCCCAGCCGAGGACTTCGCTCAAAGCACCAAGGCTCGCACCCGCTCCTGCTCCAGACTAATTAAGATGGATGTTAATTGTCCCCAGCGTTCATTACCCAAGAGAAAACCCATTAGTGGCTCTGATGGAACCGTTCCTTGCACTCGCCACCTCCCACTGCTGAAAAATGCTGGATTTCTGCTTTTCTGTCGGGTTAAGAGACAACTCAGGAACCATGGAATGGTTTGGCTTGGAAGAGACCTTAAAGCCCATCCAGTGCCACTCCTGCCATGGCCAGGGACACCTTCCACTGCCCCAGGCTGCTCCAAGCCCCAGTGTCCAGCCTGGCCTTGGACACTGCCAGGGATGGAATGGCTACAGGTGGTCTGGCAGTTCCATCCCAGCCCCTCCCCACCCTCCCAGGGAACAATTCCTTCCCAATATCCCATCCATCCCTGCCCTCTGGCAGTGAGAAGCCATTCCCTGTGTCCTGTCCCTCCACCCCTTGTCCCCAGTCCCTCTCCAGCTCTCCTGGAGCCCCTTTAGACCCTGCAAGGGGCTCTGAGCTCTCCCTGGAACCTTCCATTCTCCAGTCTCAATCCCACTGTTTTTATCATTGATGAAGATATTAAACAGTGCTGGTCCCATTTATCAGTAAAAATGATCAATATAGGGAAAATCAGATTTTTAACCCAAACTATCCCACCCTCAGCCAGCTGCTGCCTCAGTTTCCCCTTCCATTTTTCCCCCTGTGGGCTGTGCTGTTTGGATGGGGAAATTTCTTTCTGCTAATGAGACAATCCCTGAATATCACAGGCAATCAGGAAGGAAAACGTCGGGATGGGGAAAAGTAAAAATAAACCGGGCTATAAATAACCCCCTTCCGGCAGCGCCGGTGGCACGACGTGGTGAAGCCCCTTCCCAGGGACACACAGCTGCTCCCAGACATGCAGGGAAACGGAGATTTCTGCAACAACTACAAGGAATTGCTGGGATTTTGTGGAAAAAACGGCCTCGAGTGGCCACTTGTGGGCTCCCAGGAGAAAAGTGGCCTTTTCCACACACAGCAAGTCCTGCCCCGTGAATGAGCACAGGAAGGGTGAGGAAATCCTGATTCCCTGGGTTTATGGCCATAATCCCCTCCTCAGGCAGCTGGGAATGATTTTCCTCCACTCCAAGCAAAGCCTGGTTTAAAGTTATTCCCATAAACCCGCAAGGAAAACTTGGGTCCCTTTGGAAAAGTCCTGTTGGAAGAGTGATGCTCCCCCAGTGCCACCTCCTGGGGCCATTCACAGTATCCTGTACCATTCCCAGCATTCTGGCCATTCCCACATTGTCCTCTTCCCTGCCTCATTCCCTACAACACCCAAGCAGCACTCTCATGGCAGAAAAGCCCCCAGGGCTGTCACATCCCTTAGGAAAATCCTGAAATGTGGATGGGAGGGAAACCTCCACATGGTGAGAAGGCTTTTCCCCACAGGAGATGGCCAAAGACTTCCCAAAAATGCTCAGCCAAGGATGGACCAGACAAGGAGTGCCAGCACAAGAGCAAGGAAGCATCCTTGAATATAGGATTAGATCAGACATAAGGGAAGGTTTTCAACAGTGAGGGTGGGCAGGCCCTGGCACAGGGTGCCCAGAGCAGCTGTGGCTGCCCCTGGATCCCTGGCAGTGTCCAAGGCCAGGTTGGACAGGGCTGGGAACAGCCTGGGATAGTGGAAGTGTCCCTGCCCATGGCAGGGGGTGGGATAGGATGAGCTTTAAATTCTGTTCCAACCCAAACTATTCCAAAATCCTGATTCCTGTGCTGTCACAGGAACAGAACCCAACAGGAAGCTTCAAAGCAGGAAAATTGTGTTTGGAAGTTACCTCCAGATTGTGGGATAAGGACTCACACAATCCTGGGCTTCTCAAAAATCCTCTGAAACTGAGCTGAGCCCCATCGATTTTCCTGCACCCCAGAAGTCCTAGCAGGAGAAATCAAACAGGTTTCCAGTTGCAACTGTAAAATTCTCATGGAATCATGGCATGTTTTGGGTTGGAAGTGACCTTAAAGCTCATGCCATTCCAGGTGGAAGGGACACCTTCCACAGTCCCAGGCTGCTCCAAGCCCCATCCAGCCTGGCCTTGGATACTCCCAGGGGCAGCCACAGCTGCTCTGGGCACCCTTTGCCAGGGCCTCCCCACCCTCCCAGGGAACAATTCCTTCCCAATATCCCATCTAACCCTACTGTCCTTTTGTTTAAAGTTGATATTGGTTCAACTTTTGAAGGATGCAGATAAAAGTGGGTTGTAGGAACCAACAAATGATGCCTCGAAGTATTGTGAGCTTGGGTTATATTTTGGCCAATTTAATACATTTACATTTTGACTTTAAAAAACAGGACCAAGTGCAGCTGGAAGAGGAACAGGACGAGCAGAGCTCCACGTTCCTCGCATTAATTCACCAGGATGCAGCAGCACACAGACTGATTTTGTCCAGCTGTCAAAAATGGCACCTTTCTGCTTTTACAGAAAGACCCATTAGAATAGAAAATGGAAGAGAAAACATTCCACAGCTCAAATTAAAAAAAAAAAAAGTAAAGATTTTAAAAATCAAGGAATACATTTCCCAGGTTTTGCTATTGAATAGCCCTGAAAAGCTGAGCAAACAGGGGCTGCAAAGGGATAGTGGAGCGGGATGGAGATGCCGCCTTTTCCTTTGGGAATGCAGTGTGACACACGGATGGGGGCTCTGACTCATCCATCAATACATGTGTTTGCACACTTTCCCAAAAGCTTTTGGCCTGGAGCTACCCAATAGATGGAAATGCTGCAGAATTTTCCCCAGATGGCTCATTTTTGGTCCTGAATAAAAGGCATCTTTTTTTCCAGTCACCAGCTGGGGAGAGCCAGCCCCACTTTGGAGTCACCCTGACCCCAGAGGATGAAATTCCCAAGGCAAACACCATCCATGAACCCACCAGAGCAGGGATGAGGTAACACAAATTTGGGGTGAAATCCTTTTGGTTAGGACAGAGGGAGCAGAGCACCTGCAGAGCCACCCCATCTGGGATCAGCGACTGGGAGGTGCCACTTTCAAGGGAAAATGAGGGACATTAGGAAAAGATGATGCAATATTTCATCACTGATGGCTGTTGGAAGCAGTGCCATTCTATTGGTTTTTGAAATGCTGCCAGGAGGAAAATTCAACCTCACCTTGGAGAAACTTCTCTGGGAGAAAATAACCCAGGGAGGGATGAAAAGCAGGACCACATCCTATCCCATGGCTGAAAGCATGGTCTGGAGGTGAAGGAAATAATGGAATTCCCTGGAATAAATGTATTTCCCATGATAACAGCTGCTCTGGGAGCAATTGCAGCCTCTTTGCCTCCAGGCCAGGTGGGATTTTTTGCCCAACCAAGCATGGACTACACCAGGACACTCTGTGCTGCATTCCCATTGGGAATGTAGGTGAGGGCAGGTATTTGGGAATGCCTTAAGACCAAGAAAGTTGTGGAGGTGTTGGGTGGCCTGGAAGCCCCCAGATCCCAGATTGCTCTCCTGAAAATTGCAAGGAGCCTCCCAGTCCTCCAGTTACCAAATGGACTCCAGGAGGGCTGGAGAGGGACTGGGGACAAGGGGTGGAGGGACAGGACACAGGGAATGGCTTCCCACTGCCAGAGGGCAGGGATGGATGGGATCTTGGGAAGGAATTGTTCCCTGGGAGGGCGGGCAGGCCCTGGCACAGGGTGCCCAGAGCAGCTGTGGCTGCCCCTGGATCCCTGGCAGTGCCCAAGGCCAGGCTGGAACAACCTGGGACAGTGGAAGGTGTTAAAGCTCTGGATGGGCTTTGAGGTCCCTCCTAACCCAAGCCAAACCATTCCATGATTCCATGATGCTTCCTGCCCCTGAATAAAACAAACCATTCCTGGAGCTCCCTTCCTACAGAAGAATGTTCTGCCTGGACAGACTTTTGGATTTGCTGTCTCCTCCACACCACAAACCCCATCACATGAAGAACATGGATACAGCACATGGAGAGCATCCCTTCCTTAGGGAAGGAAACTCAACCCAACAGCACCGTTGGACTGGAGGAAAAGACGACGGGGAAAAATGGAATTTTTGGATAGGGAAAACAAATTTTTGGACAGAAAAAAATATTCCAACCTGGTGATGATGGCGAGGTGGGGAGGGCTCATGCAGGCCCCCATGAAGAGCACCACGTTCTCGTGCCGGGTCTGCCGGTAGGCCATGACCTCCCTCTTGAAGGCCTTGAGCTGGTCCTCGTTGTCGCGCTCGATGTCGATGAGGCGGATGGCCACCTCCCCGTGCCAGCGCCCGTGGAACACCTGCCCGAAGCGGCCCTTCCCAATGAGCTCCCCAATCTCCAGCTGCTCGAAGGGGATGTCCCACTCCTGCAGGAAGATGCTGGTCTGGCTGGCCTTGCGCGGGAAGTTGCGCGCGGAGAGCAGTGAGAGGTTCATCTCCTCGAAGTCGTCCTCGGACTCCTGCACCTCCTCGGCACCTTCCTCATTCTGTGGTGGGCAAAGGGCACAGGGAACAATAAAACAGGGAGGAAACCGTGGGAAAAACCTCACTGATCCAACTCTTGCTCACTCAATCCCAGAGGAACCAGGCAGGTGCCTCGAGCGCCAACAGAGCAGCCCCATTCTACACAAAGTTGGCAGATTTTCATAGAATCATGGAATCCTTAAGGCTGGAAAAGCTGTCTGGGATAGACTCCAACCCTTTCCCAGCATGGCCAAGGCCATCACAAACCCATGTCCCCAGTTGCCACATGTACAGGGCTGGGAACTCCACCACTTCCCTGTGGAGCCATTTAACCCCATCCTGGGGCTAAATTTAAGATTGTAACCCATCAGAGATTTAATTAATTTGTCTTAAAACAGTTTCATCCTCCCCTAGCTGAGCTGTTCTCTGTTAATTCCCATTATTCCCAGACCCCTTGATGGTCAATTTAGACTTCCTACGGGATTTACAACACCCTTTAAAAGCTCCATCCTCATCTTCCCTCTCCCTTCCTTCCCTCCCACCGCATTTTTAATGCCTCCTAAAAAACCTCATTGAATTCCAAACTCGAAGCCCAGGAGGGTCCCTCTCCATGGGGTGGGGACACGGATGCCTGGACTTTAATTCAATTATCAGCAATTCCACTGCACAGATGGGAAACATCTCCATTTCCTAGGAAATGTGCCCCAAGATATCCTTAAAACCAAGGCCCATTAAGCACAGGAGCCATCTCACCTCCGAGGTGGGCTCCACTTCAATTTGAAGCAATGGGTTTCCTTCCAGGCTGTTAAAAGAATTATGGAATTAACACCATGGAAAAACACTGGGATCTGGGGAGCAGTTCCTCTTCCAGCCCCAGGGATAAAGGGATCAGAGAGGAGAAGGTGACACTAACCCAGGGAAAGGGATGGATTTAACCCCCCACTGGCTCTGACCACACTTGAGGCATTTTCAGGGATTTCTAAGATTTCTTTGTAACCAACACTAGCCAAAGCAGAAGTGCAGAAGGAAAGAAAAGGAGTTTTTCAATAATTTTGGAGAAGTGGAGGGTTCAGATATCCTCTCCCTGCAGTAAAGCACCCAAATCTGACTGGTTTTCCAGTTCTTTTCCTTCCCTCTTCACTCAGCACCTCTCACCCCCAGGTCTGTGATTGGGGTCTCGCTGCTCCTGACAATTAACAGGGAATTAGGGAAATTCTGAGTGAGGGATCAGCTGGAACAGCTTGGGTGGTTTCAAACATCATATAAATGTATTATAAACTATTATTATTAATCACATAAATAACAAAATCCCTTCCCAGGGGAGTTCTGCTCCCCAGGCTGTTTAGATATGGTGACCCTGCAAGTCTTTTCCCATTCCACAGTCACTAAAGACTATATATCCCATGATCCTACAGAAAAGGAGTCGATCCTGGTATTTTGAGCAGCTTGGGAAGTCCAGGTGGCTGCAAACCATCTCCATGGATGGGTGGCTTGCAGGAGAAGCCACTCCTCACCACTATCCCAGGCACAAATTCCTGTCTCCTGAGGATCTGGAGATGTCTAACCCAGCCAAGCCCAGGATGGCTCCCATGGGATGTTTTCAGTGGGGAAAGCCAGAGGGAATCAGAGATTTTGGATATTGAAAGTTGTTCCCCAAAAAAAATCCTACATCTTGACACCTTCCTTTAGGCAGGGGGTAAAAAAAGGCTTTGACTTCACCATTTTTCCATGAATTCTCAAGGGACAGTTGTTCCATCCTTTGCGCTACTGCATCCCCAGTGGAATTTGGAGAGTGTGGATGAGCCAGCCACAAACTGGGGCCAGACCTGATCCCTTAAACCCCTGGTTTGTGAAATCCTTCAAAAATGGTCTTCAGAGAAAGGATCAGGAAGAACACAGCACTGGAATGTTGCTGCTGGAGCAGCACAGGCTCCAGGACATCAAGGAATGATGGATTTGGGCTCGACCTGCTGGGTTGGGATGGTTCTCATACTGATTAGATGCTGCTTTTCCCAACTCTCAGCCTAAAGTTTATTGGGCTTGAAAATATTGGAAGTGGTAAAGGTATGCTGGTGATCTGCTTTTTATTTAATTATCATTTAATTATAATTTAATTAATCCCTTAGGCTTGGGCTTTTTGGACTGAAATCCAGGGTTTTTTTCTAGCAGTGAAGAGCTGTGGGTTATAAATTAACCCCTTGCCTCCTTCTCAACCTTCCATAGCCCTGGGGTCTCACCAGGACCACCTGAGACCCCAATGCCAGGTGGGTGCCTGGAGGATTTGGGGTGCAGAGGGAAGGGGATGGGAAGGGGAGTCACTCACATGGGGTTGGAGGTGACGGGATGCAGGACGACCTGCGGGGCTCGGGTCGGCGTCTCAGGCACCACATCTGGGAACAAGAGAGAGGAGTCAGAAACCTCTGGGAGCATCCAAGGGAATTAAACCCCACCCTTCACCCCCAGGTCCAATTTAGTGACACCTTGAGTAGGGCTGGGGGTCACTTAGGGCCACCCAACCCTGCAACATCAATGGGCTTTGAGGAAAAATCCCACCCCAGCACAATCTCCCAACACAAATCCAGGGGTTTGGAGAGCTGGCCATGCACCCATCCCCACCAGGAGAAATCCCAGCATCCAGGGAAAAACTTCTGGACAGTCTTACCTGGGAAAATGAACTGCTGCTTGTACTTGTAGTAATGGGAGGCTGGAAAAGAGGAACAAGGGTTTAACATTGACCCATGGAGCTGGAAAATCTCCAAACTGTGCCCAGTTCTTCACCAGGAAACCTCAGTCCCAGCTGTGTGAACCCCTCCTGTGTGATCCAACCTCTCCCATTTCCATATTCCCATATGGAATATTCCATATTCCAAAATGGCACACAGGAAGCCCAGGCCAAAAAATTAAGACCTTTGCTGGAATATAACTTGATTTTCCCCCCCACATCTTCTCTTCTGCACCATTTGGAGAGCGTCGATGTCATCCATGAAGTCACTGGTGGGGTTTGGACACCGGGTTGCCAGCAGTGGCCTTCAACTGGAATTTGGGAACCTCTTGGCATCATGGAGACACCAAGTGATGGGTTTGGAACTGCTGCACATTTGGGCCACATTCCACCCTTTTTTTCCCTTGCTTTGGAGCCATGTCCTTCCTGGAAGGAGTCCTGGGAGCCACTGTCCAAAGCCAGAGCTCTGGGTGTTAGGAACATTCACCAGCTCCCACGTCCAGCCCAAGGACTGATCCGATTCCATGGGCAGGCAGGTCATGGGTGTGAAGAACTCGGAGCTGCCGAGGCCACCAGAGGTTGGCACCAGCTCAGAAGTCACATTCTTATCTCCAAGACCCCAAGGGTCATGGCTCAGCTTCCCCTCTCCAGCTCGGAGACCCCAGAGTCCGACCTCAGCCCTGCAGCAGGACCTGAGCCAACATCAAAGGAGCCTCAAAGGTAATTCCGGCAGGAGAAGGTCACCGTGTCACAATTTCCAAGCTCAGATCCTCATCCCTGAGATGATCATCCTGATGGGATAAACCACGGAAAACTTCCCAGCTGGGAAGATGAAAGCAGGGTAAGTCCTGCTTTGGATCCCATTCTGCTCTTGATGGGAATAAAAGAGGGAGCAAACACCCTTCAGAGATGCCAGGGTCTGATCCTGCCCTGCTCTATCTCTGCCAGCTGGGAATGTGTTCCAAGTCCCCAAAGGGGGGTGAAATCCATGGTTTCATCTTCAAAACACATGAAATAATGTGCCAAAAAAAAAAACACACAGGGAGGTGTCTGCTCCAGAAGTGACCCATGATGGGGCTACCAAAGGCTGGATCCCCCCAGAGCCAGGCAGGGTCCAGGGCTGGCCCAGCAGGTGGATTGGGATGCCGAGACATCGGGATACTTCAGCTCTGGAAGAGCTCCTTGGACTGGGTCACACCAGCACAGAACTCACGCCATGTCCTCCCAGATCTTGGAGGCTCCAGGGTTGTGCCTGGTGAAATCCTGACCTTCTGGATGGGTCACACGATTCCTGGGAGTGCTCAGGGCTTCCTCACACCATTCCAGGATCCTGCCTGAATCCCAGGCACTCCAAGGACTGCCACCTCTCTGAGCATACAAGGACACAAGGGGTGGTTGATTGCTGGGGGGGGGGTTCCCATCTTCTGGAAGTGTTTATTGTTGCAGTGATGGATTCTGCCAGGCAACTTCCTCCTCCTCTTCCTCTCTCATTGAAGACTGCTCAAGATGGAGGCACCACTGTGGAGCATGAAGATTCTGCCTGGATCCTCTGGAGAAGCCATCCTGACCCTCCTTCCAACCACACCAGTTCATTAATCCTGGGATTTTGGGGGTGCAGGACCTCAACCTTCCAGCTGGTCCAGCAAAGAGGTCATGGACCAAGCAGGGCCACCGGGACAGCCAGGAGAGCATCCCAGAGATCTCCTCTACCCTCGCCAGCTCCATTTTGGGAGCAGGTGGACACAGTTCCAGGAGTGATGCTGAGCCATTCCCTCCTGGGAAGGACCTTTCCTGGAGGAGCAGGACATCCCAAAGGAAGGCAGACACACTGAGACAGGCTTTGATACATCCTCAGCCCAGGAGGAGCTTTTTGGGCCACCTTCCATAACTTCTGTGTCCTGCAGCCACCACGACCTCCCTGCCTCTCCCACCATCCCTGAAGAGATGGAGCTCCTGGAGCAGATGGATCTCAGGTCCAGATTTAATGGGACAAGCCATGTCAAAGATTCCCAGAATCATCTGTCACTCCACATATACTGTTGGGGACCCATCACCCCAAAAACATGGTGGGGTCACCCCAATTTTGCCCTCATAGAGGGGTCAGCCACTGGTTTCTGTTTGCACCTGAGGTGAAATGCCATGGAAAATCAATGGAAAAATGGAAAATCCATGCCTGGAAAGGGTTTCTAGCCTCAAGAGCAGCAGAAGTTGGGCTGGCTCCAACCTTGGAGGATTCCAAGACTGGATCAAGCCTTGGGCTCTGACCCTTCTTCAAGCAGGAGGTTTGACCAGAGACTCCCAACCTGAATTACCCAAAACTCATCTTTTCTCCTTATTTCTACTTTCACCTTCTCTCCATCCCAGTGCAAACCCAGGAAGGGAATTAGGTGGAACTGACCCACATCCCAAGGACATCCCAGGACACGAGTCCCCCTCAGGGGGCAGCTGGGGACGCGGGGAGGGGGTGGCAGTACCTGGCAGGTTGAACTGCTTCTGCTGGCGCGGGCACTGCGGGGACGGGTGCAGCGGGGACGGGGGGGTGGCGCTGGGGGGCAGCGGTGGGGCCGGCGAGGACGGCGTGGATGACGTGGTGGACGAGGGGTTGCTGCTGGAATCTGGCTGGTAGGGCACCGGAATGTGGTCCTGAGGGACACAGGGAAGGAGGGAAAGGAGAGGAGCCGGTGAGAGGAGCGCTGGTCGGTGCCACCCCAAGGTGCAAAGGACCCCTGGGTGACAAGTGGCAGCTACATCACCCCACCTGGTTCTTCCAGAAGTCCTAGAAAACACCCAGAGCTTTTTCCAAAGCTGTTTGTGTTCCCCAAGGCCATTTCCCACCATAAATTGGCTCCTTTCCCACCCTCACCCCCGGCTGAGGGTTCCACAAATCTGCACAGCCACGGCCACCCAGGCCAGAATTGGGGCCACCACCTTGGGCCTTGGTCCTCGGGGACAACAAAATCCTGGAAGCTCCTCCTGAGCTCCTTGGAGCCAAACCCCAGGGCCTTGCAGAGCAGAGGGATCTGGAAGGAGCAGCCAATACATCCCAAGACGTTCCTCAGGATTCCTTGGCTCTTCCCAGTCAAGGAAGGGACCACCGAGAGCCAACAGGCAGGAAAACCTGCTTGGATATCTTGGATCCCAAAAGGAAAATCGAGGCCAGAATTTCCCCCCTTGGTCACTGAACAGGGTCTGAGCAGAGCTGAGCATTCCCATCCCCACAGAATTTCCCTCCAAGATTAAAAAATCTGCACGAGCCTTCCCCAGCAGGGAATTTTGTCCTAATTAATTAATTCTTAAACGGGCTGGGCTTTCCAGGAAACCCATATTGGTCATCATTCCATGCTCAATAGTCTTGGTCAGGTAAATTCTTTTTTAAGCAACCAGTGAAGGTCAAAACAATAAGATTTCACGGAGGGTTGGAATTAGAGGAATTTAAGGTCTCTTCCAACCCAGGATTTTATTCAGGATACCTTTAAAGAAATGCTTTTAGAAATACCAAAGTAAGAAGGGAGCCCTGCTGAGAATATTTATAGGGGAAATTTCAACCTGAATGGGAGTGCTCAGGACAAAAGCAGCACCCCAAAACAAGAAAACCAGAGCAGATCCCTACACCAAGAAATTCCTAAAAATATTTAGGTTTAAAATCAGAGTCTGCAGGAGCATCTTGGTACCCAGACTTTACCCAGAGCCAGAAGATGCTGAGGGCTGGAGAAGCTCAGTCAGGCTTTGGGAATTCAGGGTTTTGTCGATCCATTCCCTGACAGGTCAGTGATATCCCTCTTTTTGAGCACTTCCAGCCTGCCAACCCCTCACCCTGCCCTTCCTCCAAGGAATTTTCCACTGGAGGCCAACAGGCTTTAAATTCCATCAGAACCAGCCCTGTGATGGGTTTATTGTATCAAGGCAGAGCAGGAGTGAGCCAGGTGCTCTGTCAGGTCTGGCTTGAGCAGCTTCGCCAGGGACAATCAAATTCCAGGCTTGTTTTATTTGCAACAATAAATTTGTTATTTATTGAAGTCTCCACTGGGAGCAGAGACCTCAAACCACCCCAAATTCAGCTTGGACCTGGAGACTCAGAGGCCATAATGGAGCAGGATTGGGACAGCAGGATCCAGGCTGTTCTGGAAGTGCTGATCCCATTTTATTTTTAAAAGAGATAACTTCATTGGATACCTGTCCAGGGAAGGGAACGGAGCTGGGAAGGGGCTGGAGCCCCAGGAGAGGCTGAGGGAGCTGGGAAAGGGGCTCAGCCTGGAGAAAAGGAGGCTCAGGGGGGACCTTGTGGCTCTGCACAACTCCTGACAGGAGGGGACAGCCGGGGGGGTCGGGCTCTGCTCCCAGGGAACAGGGACAGGAGGAGAGGGAACAGCCTCAGGCTGGGCCAGGGGAGGCTCAGGGTGAAATTTGGGAGCATTTCTACCTGGAAAGGGTGGTCAGGCACTGGCACAGCTGCCCAGGGCAGGGGTGGAGTCATTTAACAGCCGTGTGGATGTGGCACTTGGGGACATGGGGCAGTGGTGGCTTTGGCAGTGCAGGGGGAACAGTAAAACTCCATTTTCTTAAAAGATCTATCCCAGCCTGAAGAATTCCACAATTCTCTGCAAAGCTGTGGATATTTGGGGGCAGAGGGTCCTGTCCCTGTGGCAGGGTGTGGAGGGGGGGGCTCAGGGCTCACCTTGTTGAGTTTGTTGGTTTTGGGGAGCGTTTGGCTGACGTGCAGGTCCGAATACCGGGGGGGCTTCCTCAGGGGGTTGTTGATGTCGCAGGGCACCGACTCTGTCCGGACTAACCTTGCTGGATTAAGAAGGGAGAGAGGGAAAAGGGGATGGAGAGGAGGGGAAGAGAGAGGGAAGGACATCAAAGCTCAGCAGGAGAGCTCAGGGTCACCCTGTGCTTGCAAACCGCTCTCCAAAGCGATTCCCACGGCACTTCCAGCCGGGGATGGCAGCTGAACTTCGGGATCCTCCTGCACCCCGGCCACAGCCAACCCACCCCGGGGTGTGAGGAGGCAATTTGGGGGGTCCAGCAGCTGCCATGGCCCCTCTGTGAACCGGGGCTCAGCCAGCACAATCCTGTTCCTTGCTGGAGCTTTTTGGGGTGAAGGGAAGGAGCCGGCTCAGAACACTCCCAGCAGGGAGATTTTCGGGGGAAAAGCCAGCCTGAAGGCTGGGGGGCTGAGGAATGGTTTGACTCCAAGATAATGGACTTAAGAGCTGGGTCTAGGATTTTTTTGGGGGTGGGGAGGTATTTCAGTGATGCTGAGGCCACCCCAAAGCCATGCTGCTCCTAAAACACACAGCGGGCAGCTCCGGCTCTTGCAACATCACAGCCCTAAATCCCAACTCCTGCCCATCCCAGGAGCCCGACTGCCCGGGACGCTGCCTTCCCTGGGCAGGGTTTGCATCAGCTTCGAGCCTGGGGAGGGGGGTGGGGGGGGTCTTCAACCTCTTCCACCCAAATTTGCTGCAAGCGAGGGCGTGGGGGTGGGGTGGAGGCTGTAAAATTGCCTCCTCTGAGGTGCCACCAGCACAATCCTTTTCCCTGGATTAAACAAGGAGCGGGTTTGGGAGAGGTGGGGGTGAATATTTAACACAAAGGAACAGCTTTAAGAGCTCAAAATTCAAGGCAAGAGCGATTGGAAGCGTTTCCCTCAGGCGGTCGCGGTCCTCTGGCCAGCAAGAGAGCCAAAATCTGGAAGAAAAGAGGTGGGAAGCGCCGCCCCGCCGTCCTGCTGCAAGGTTCTGCCTGTCTCTGGGTGGATTTTAGGCCGGGCTCTCCCGCAGGAGAGCGGGATAAGGCAGCTCCAAAAGCACCACGAGCATCCGCAGGGCCACGGCCGCGTCCCCGGCGCGGGGACCCCGCATGCACCGGGAGGTTCGGGGTCCCACATCCGCCCTGAGCTCTCGACAGAAGCAAAAGGCTAAAACCTGGTTGGACTTACCCCGTGCGGTGGGGAATCTGAAAAGAAAAGGAGGCAGGGGGAGGGTGGGTGGAAGTGGTTTGCAATGCAAATCTGCCTCGCCCCGACCGGCTCGTCTCCCTACAAGCGGAAAAAACGGTGGTAACATTTCCCCGGAGCGCCCAAGCGGTTCGGGAGCCTCCGTCCCGCCGGGGACCCCGCCTGGGTCCGGCTCCCGAATCGCCCGGGGGGCTCTTGAAAGTTTTACCCGCTGGCAACATCCCCGGAGGCACGGAGCGGGGAGAGAGGGGGCCTCACCTCCGCGGTGGATGATCAGCAGGTGACACGGGGGGGCCTCTTTGGTGCATTTGTTGTGGCACTTGAGCCTGGCAGGGGACAGAGAGAAAGGAGTGAGAAGAGAATACTGATGGATGGAGAGACTTTATGGAGGGGGAGGATAAGGGGGAGCTTCTTTCCACTGCCAGAGGGCAGGGATAGATGGGATCTGGGGAAGAAATTGTTCCCTGGGAGGGAGGTTGAGGCTGTGGCTGCCCCTGGATCCCTGGAAGTGTCCAAGGCCAGGCTGGACATCGGGGCTGGGAGCAGTCTGGGATAGTGGAAGGTGTTCCCTGCCCATGGCAGGGGTGGAATGGGATGTGCTTAAGGGTCCCTTCCTATCCAGGCTATTCTGGGATTCTGTGATGGAGCTTTTTCCTCCTTTTACCCTTGGGAAAGTGACTGGATGCACGGCTTTGGTCGTTCACTCTGTCTGAGTGAACCCTCCAGGCTCCCTGCTTCCCATCTTTCCCAAGCAGCAGGCTCAGGGATAAGGAACAGTGTGGGATGCACATCTTGGACAGTCAGGAGGGGCTGACTGGCAGGGGCTGCACACCCTTGGAAAACGCCTCCATCCCAATGGAGCAGCACAGAAATTCCCAAACATGGGGGCTCTGCCCCGCTACCCCTTTCTGGACCAGCCAGGCTGGAGGATGCCCCAAATTGTCACTTCTGCCAGAGCTGGCTGCAAAAAAAGGAGCAGAGTCCTGCACTGGGGGGAAGGGTTTACTGGAAGATGGGACAGGATGAGCTTTAAGGTCCCTTCCAGCCCAAACCTCCATGGTTCCATGAAATCCCCATTCCCACCATCCTGCTGCTGGATGCTTAATTAAATTCAGGAGCAGCAGAGGGGGAAGAAATGGCTGCCCTGGTCCCTGATGTTTCCCTGTCATTGTGCCTTCCTCTCATGGCTTTATTAAGGATATTTAGCCAAAATACAGAAAGGATTTACAGCGTCTGGATATTCTGTAGAGCTTTTCCCGTTTTTTTTTCCCGGAGCCAGGGCAGGAGTCTGGAGGGCTTCACCCCCGGGTCATGCATATAGGCATAGGCAGACTCCCAAATCCTTCCGATTCTTCCTTAATTAAGGATGGAAACGCATCCCCAGCTCACGCTCTGCCAGGCCGGCAGAAAGCCATGGGGGAAAAGGGAAAAGGGAGGAAAGGATTTATCAAAACAAGGGGAAATGATGGGGAAAAAAAAAAAAAAAAAAAGG
>WBNO01024124.1:57924-87498 GCA_013400575.1 Peucedramus taeniatus
AAAAAAGAACGGCAGCTTCAAGTCAATGAGCTGGGTAATGAAAATTCAGGAGCTGCCCGTGTTAGCTTTTATTACAAAGCTGTTCCTAGAGGGAAAGGTAGGAATTAATTTGGTATTTGAGGCTTGGGGGGTTTGGGGTCCGGTTGTTTGTTTTACCTGTTGGTTCCCCTCTGCTTTCTGGGGAAAGCAGCGCAGGGGCAAGGCTGGAAAAAACCTAAATGCCTTGTGTTTACTCCCAACTTTTGACTGCCAGGAAATGGATTTGTTCTTTTCTGTAGGATTACAGGGAGCAGGATTTGCACAGCCAGAGCCACAGCATCCCTGATCCTGGTCAGGGATCCCTCCTCCAGCACGGAGAGCTCGCAGGAAAAGCCTCCAGTTCCTTGAGCATGGCTACAACGGGAATCACCCCTTTAAAATCCCCGTATTTGATAACATCCCTTCCAGAAAAGCCCCACCAGCTGTGGAGTAACCCAGCGCTTCTCGGCAGGTTTAAATCCCAATTTACCAACTCATCAGCGCTTAATCAGCGGCAGCAGCGCTCGTTACCGCTCCGTTACCCGCAGACAATCACACATTCCCAGCTCCCCGCCCTAGGAAAGGCAATCCCGGCTCCAGCAGCAGCTTCCCCAAGTGCTGCTGGCTGCCCGGGTCTGTCCAAGGCCGGGCTGTGGCGATTGGGAGCAGCTGAAGCAGCCCCAGCCTCTGCCCCGCCGTTTTCCCGGTCCTGTCCCGGTTTATCCCCTCTCCTTTGCACCACGGATTGACTGATTTGGCTCCTCGGGGCCACGACCCTGCCAGGACACAGAGGTGCCCAAAACTCGGCAGAAATAGAGGCTACAGCCCAAAAGTGTGGGCAAAACCCATCTGATGCCCAGAGCTATCCCTGCCTGGTCCAGCACATCCATCCCCCACGTCCTGCAGATAATTCCACAGGGAAACTCCATAGCGTGGGGCTCTAAAGCCAGGCTCAGGGAAGGGGGACTGTCAGGATCTGACTCAGAGCTCTGGAGCGAGCAGAGCCGAGGTCTGGCAGGCACATCCTCCCCGAGGAGCCTGATCCCATCCCAGACACAAGCCCAGCCCTGCTTTGGGGTGTTATTCACCCAATTCCACATCTCATTAAGGCTTCCTGTGAGGATGAGCTGGCCAGAGCCTGGCTGGTCTCTCCATGCCCAAATCCCTGCTCGGCTCCCCTGGCAAAACCCCGATTATCCCCTCCCAGTCCTAAGGAGTGGCACAAACAGCTCCGGCATGGCGCCATACTTGCAGTTTTTGCATTTTAAGCCGAACAACATTCCCTTCCCACAGACGGTGCAGGTCTGAGACATCCAGTACTTGGTGGAAAACCTGTGGAGAGAAACACAGAGAGGGAGAGCTGAAGCCTCACTTATCCCCCAAGCCCTGCTTTATTCTCTCTCTGCTGCCCTCAAACTCCACTGCAGGTGTTGAGGAATTTTTCTAGGGATGCCAAAACACAACCCCGAGCCTTCCTTTGGTTCTGGAAGCTTGTTCCAAAGGTAATCCAATCCCAACTCCCTGTGATTCCCACCCCAGGCACCCCCTAAAACCCATCCCTGCCCTGGGGACCGATGTTTGCAGCCCCTTGGGAAGCAGCTGCCCATCAGACAGCAGCGCTCTTCCCGGTGCTCTTCCCTCTTCAGGGAGATATGGAAGGGTTATAACCCAGAGATGGGGAATCTGCTGAAGACTGGCAAGGTCACAGGTAATACACAGCTTTTATTGATAGCAGCTCGAGCCTTATCTAAACCAGATCTGAACTGAAATGGAATTGAAATGGGCTCGGAGGACAGCACAGCCCAGCATGGGAAGGAGGGGGAATGTCCCCAGTCTCCGTGTCCTGGAGCAGAGATGGGAAAGGAGGTGCCCATCCCTCATCCCCCAGCCTGGCACGGCAGCAGGGGGGCCCTACCTGTGTTTTATGGAGTTTCCTAAATCCCGCCGAGGGATCTGCGGGGACCAGCGAGGCACTGACAGCGTATCTGCAGAGAGAGACCGGGAAATCCAGCGCTGGTAACAACACCGAGAGCTGGGCTTCGGGTTTTGGGAAGGGGGGAAAAGGATGTGCACAAAAGATGGGATTTTCCTGCTTTTTCCCCCTGGGATGCCTCTCTGAGCTCCCTGTCTGGAAAGCAGGAGAGCTCTGGGATTTATGGGTCTGTGGAGATCGGGGTCTCCTGCCCCAGATCCCATCACCCAGTTTGGATCAGGGAGGGGAGAGGAGAGGGTGCATCCATGTGCAGGCAGGGCGGGAGTGCAAAACTTTTGGAGTCACATCACAATGTGCAAACAAGAAAGGGAAAATAAAGCTGGAACAGCCTCATCGTCAGTTTTTAATAAGACATCACGGCTTGAGGTGGCAGCTGAGGAAAAGCTGAGTGCCAGCCACTCCAAAGGTGATTCCATTCGTATTCCCAGGGAAGAGTTAAAAGCAGTCCCAGTGCTCTCCTTCCAAGGGAAAAGCAGGGAGAGGGATAAGGAAAAAGAGGGAAGTTCCTTGGCACTACTGGAGCAGGAAGGTAATCAGGAGCATGATCATGCTTGGATTCCACACCCTCCTTCAGCCTCGGCAAGGGTGGAAAAGCTGCTCCTCCTGCTCCTCCCGGCCACGGGAAAGGTCCTGCCCCGCAGGATGCTCAGCCCCGGGAGCGGATCCATGCCAGGATCCAAAGGCTGGATTTTCTCTCAGGGATTTGAGAGGTTTCCCGGGCACCAGGGGTGGCTCCCGGCTGTTTGCTCAGAGTGCCAGCAAATCCCTGGCTAAACAGGCGCTGGATATTAGCCCAGGGAGCGGGGAGAGCTGCTGTTTGCTTTAATATCCCATTTTAATATAGCGGCAGGCACGGGGCTCTAATTGCACTCGCTGGCTGAAGGTTACATTTACATCCCTCTCCCCGGGTTAGAAATCCTGGGAGCAGCCCAAGCTCATCCTGCTCCAGCACCTCCGAGCAGCAGCAGCTCTGGATCCTTCTCTTCTCCTGGTCATTCCTCAGGCAGAGGCAGCAATTGAGATGTCAGAATCACACAGTCATGGAATGGTTTGGGTGGGAAGGGACATTAAAATCATCTCATTCCCATGGGCAGGGACACCTTCCCAGGCTGCTCCAAGCCCCAATGTCCAGCCTGGCCCTGGACACTGCCAGGGATCCAGGGGCAGCCAGAGCTGCTCTGGGCACCCTGTGCCAGGGCCTGCCCACCCTGCCAGGGAACAATTCCTTCCCAACATCCCATCCATCCCTGCCCTCTGGCAGTGGGAAACCATTCCCTGTGTCCTGTGTCCTGGCTTTATCCACCCGTGAAAAAAATCACTCTCTCTCTAATTTTTACAAGCTCCCTTCAAAGCCAAGGAGGGGAGTTCATGCCCCCAGCACCACATTGTCAATATTCTTCATATTTTCTCACCAGTCTTTGTGACAACTCAACCTGGGCTGCTGGACCAGCATCCCTTCACTACCTCCACATCCACAACCTCCCAGGGGTGGGAATTAAGCCCACAAATCCCAGGGTGACCCCTCCATGCACAGCTTCATGCCTCCCCCTCATTAAATCAAGTTACAGAACTGAGTTGTCATCACCCACCCCCCCCAACACCGCTCCCTGAAGAGCCAAACACCCGGGCCAGAGCAGCTCTTCTCCCCGAATTAAATTACAACCTCCACGTTATCAGCCACAATTTATTCCCACTAACTTTCGGCTGGCCTCAATTAAATCCTGCCAGCCCGGCGAGGGGGAGAGGGGATGGAGGCAATGGCGGCTGCTGAGCCTTTTAATTACTTACTAAATGTGCTCGCTGCAAAAATGTATTGAAGTGTAGCGGGGATTTTGACCTCGTAACATAAATGAGCCCTACGTGACTCACAGCTAATTACCTTCATTAGCGGCAGCGAGCCACGTACGTTCACAGCATTTAACAATAGAGCCGCTGTTGGCAGGAGGGGAAAGCAGCGGAGCGGGGCAGGAGGGCAGGGAAAGGCACCGGGGATCAGCCCCGAGGGCCTGGGGGGGCTCTGGAGTTAATTGGGGATTCTCCCCTTCACCGGGATTCCTCGCAGTGTTGACTCGAGGGATGCCCAGGGGGAGATGCAGCAGCCTCCCCCCAGCACGGGAGGAATATTCTCATTGAAACCCCCCACACTGCCACAATTAGCGCTAATTACAAGGTGAAAAAAACCCCATGAGCAGGTCTTGGTTCAGGGTGAGAGGGTCAGGCTTTGTTATGGGGACCCCGTGATGGAGAGGTGGCCGCGGCATCGGTTCATCCTCGCACGCTTTGAAGCGTGACAGCGGCTGCCTCTCCCCCATCCTCCCTCTTTGCCTCCCTCTCTCCCTGTTCCCTCCCTCCGCGCGCTCCAGCGCCTCGGAGCTGCCCCCGTGCAGTCATTCCTTACACCTTTATCACCAGCAGCCTCCTGCCTGCCTCGAAAATCCAAACTCTCCCGGCCATAATTCCCCTCACTCAATTCCCCCCGCCGCCCTCTCCCGCTCCGAGCTGGCATTTCATTGGGCACAAGTGGAATTTCGCAGGGTGCTACCCACTGAGCCCCATGGCGACTTCCTCCGGTCACCCACCCCATCCCTGCCTCCCGAGGGGTTCCGAAAAGCCAAACCCCGCTTCCCGATGTGGTGGCACTGCCCGGTGCCAGCCCAGCCGCGGTGCCAGGGAATGCCACCCTCCTTCCGACTCCTCCGTGTTTTCCTTCGCCGCTCCAGCAAAGGTCAGGGCTCCTGCTCCGCGCGGCACAGCTCATCCCAAAACCAACAGCCGCGCTTGATGGGATCAGCTGTGCCAGCAGGAGAGCCGGGAAGAGGAAAACCGACCGGGCGACGGGTGACAGCCACCTCCGGCGTGTCCCTGACAGGCGACACGGCAGAAGAGCCCTGCCAGCCCGCTCCCCGGCGGTGACAGGCAGCTGTGACAGCCAGCGCCGCTCCTGAGTGGCACCCGCGCGCCTCGGAGGTGACGGGGACGGCGGCGCTGCCGCGGCCGTGACGCCCTCGCTGCCCCCGCTGCCATCCCGGCAGTGCCGCGGTGAATTCCGGCTGGTTCCCGGCTGGGAGCTGAGGTGCCTGGGCATGTCCTGCATGGAGAAAAGCACCCGGAGCTTCCCTATTTCATTATTTCGTTGTTGCACCCTCCTTTGGGCGGTGATGCCCTCAGAGAGAGTCAAACCCTCAGCAAGGACACCTGGAGCATCTTCCAGGGATGGCAGCAGTGCCCAACTCCATGGATGGGGACTCCTTTGTCACAACTGTCCCTTCCTCATCTCGTGGCCCCTGTCTGGATCGCAGGGAGCTGGTGGGAGCACATTATCCATCACGGAGACAGCCTGATAAACAAACCCTCCTTCTCCTACTATGTAGAAAATGGATTTGTAGAGAGTGGTCAGAAAAGTATAAAAATAATCCAACACTACTACTGAGCAAACACGTTCCCATTATGAACGGATGGATAAAATCGAGGGAAGTGAACTTGGTAAGAATCCCAGGATGAGTGACTGCAAAGCCAAGAAATGGCCAGGAGACTTTGCACTTATCCCAAACATCCCAAATGTCACCAAAATGCTCCCAAGGTGGGTGAGTCCCATGGAGAGATTAAGAGGAGACACCAGGGTGGAGACTCTTCCCAAAAGAGTTCAACAGCAAAAGATATCCAGAATCAGGAATATCCCTACCACCAGGCAAAAATCCCAGTCCAGAGACAAATCATAATATCCATTAAATGGTTTGGGTGGGAAAGGATCTTAAAGATGATCCAGTTCCACCCCCTGCCATGTCAGGGACACCTTCCACTGTCCCAGGCTGTTCCCAGCCCTGTCCAGCCTGGCCTTGGACACTGCCAGGGATCCAGGGGCAGCCCCAGCTGCTCTGGGCACCCTGTGCCAGCTGCAGTGACAGAGTTCCAATGTCTCAGCCTGTGGCAGTTCCAGGGACACTGTCCCAGTGTCTCCCCACCACCCTGGGTTTACTTCCCGCGTGGTCCCAGCTGGGAGCCAGGGAGATGCTCTGCAGCAAAGTCCCTTCATGAGACATCTCAGGCCTTGCTCGTGCTGCTTTTAGGGCTGAAATAGGATGGGAGAGATCCCAGAGCAGCTGCTCCAGCAGCTTTTCCTCCCCAGGATAGAAAAAGGTCCCGGATTCAAAGTACTAAGGCAGTCACCTGCTCCCTCCATTAGTGCATGTGGCAGATATTCCACAAGGAATTTGGGAAGTGTCCTTGTAGGGGGTTGGAATGGGATGGTCTTTAAGGTCCCTTCCAATCCTGTGGATCACAGCCAGGTCCAGTGGGTGGAAGGATGGCCCAGGATGGATCCAGCAGGATGAAATCAAACCTGAGGTGGAGCAGAGGGGATTATCTGAAGCGGGAACTGTTCCTGGAGCATCTCTCCAGTAAGGAAAGAGTCCCCTTCTAACCCAGGCAGTTCCCCTTTCCAACGTGACAATCCCATTTATCCAGCTCAAATGTCACGTTCAGCTGGCTTAAAGTCTGACATTGGGATTTCCCCCCCAGTTCCCGGCCTTGCAGGCTCAGTTAGGCTTTTCCAGACAAAGCTGTGCCCTCCGATTCCACTGCCAGGGTGGGAAACCTTCCAGAGCTGTGGAAGCCCTCCCTTGCTGCCAGTTGTGGCCAGATGTGGCTGCAGGGAGCTGCCAGTTGTGCTGCCAGCACAGCTGGGGAAGGCTCCTGCCATGGCTTGTGCAGGGCAGGTTCGAGGAGATAACTACTGGTGGTCCCCAAGAAAGGAGATTCCCTTTGGGAAGTCCCCTCCTGGAGCTGGGGTGGGCTGGGACAGCGTTAGGGAGAAGTGTCCCCCCACAAAGCCACCCCAGCACTGGCAGTGGGGTGACCACGGGGAGAGGGCATGGTCTGGATGGCACTGGCTACTTCCCCATGTCACCTTCAACACCACTGTCATGTCCTTGGGTCCAGCCTGGTGCTTTCCAGAAGAAAAGCTGGATTTAGGGCTCTGGGATCCCACCCCGACCCACTGGACATTTTCCTGGATCCCTGTCCACCAAGCCTACCTGAGGTCAGCCCTTCAGGTGCTCTTCCAGGAGCTGGGGGGGCTCAAGGAGCTCTGGTGGCATCTCAGCACTTGTCCCTTGGCCATGCCTGGTTGGGATCCCGCTCATGCTCAACACCATAAACTGCAAATTCCTCACTCACAAAGTCAAGAGGAAGAGGCAGGATCGGGATTCAGGAGGATCCCCCCAGGGATACGGCCAGAGCAGCAGCACAGTGGATGTGATGGAGGTGTCACATAGGACTGGGCAGGGAGGGGACATCCCTGGAGACCACATTAAGCCGGTTCTACACTTCCTTCTGAGGGACAGCTCGAGTCTCTGCTCCCTGTGACAGTGAGAGGGAACGTCTGGAGCTGTGTCGGGAGGTTTGGGTGGAGATCAGGGAAAGGTTCTTCCCCCAGAGGGTGCTGGCACTGCCCAGGCTCCCCAGGGAATGGGCACAGCTCCAAGGCTGCCAGAGCTCCAGGAGCCTTTGGACAGCACTGCCAGGGATGGACAGGGTGGGGTTGTTGGGGGGTCTGGGCAGGGACAGGGGCTGAGCTGGATGATCTCTGTGGATCAGCTTGGGATATTCCATGATCCTGTGATTCTCCCAGCCAGATTTGTGTTGCCGGAGGAAGAGGCTCCTTCTGCAGCTCCCTCCAGCCCTCTGTAAAAATCCATTCCCATCAGGACAAAGGGATGTTAAAAATCAGAGGGAAGCATCAGAACCCAGTCCTGACCTGGGCCAGGGATGACTCAGATGGGAACATGCTCCTGCCAGGAGCAGCAAGGCTGTGGAAATCATGGAGAGAGCCAGGGAGGGATGGGGCCTCGCTGGGCTCCCCTCACCCATCTCCAGCTGACAACAACAATTTTTGTGTTTCCGTGCCTAGGGAAGTAATTCCACAGCAATCCAGAACATCTGGGTGCTGCCGTGCTGCTCCCACAGAGGAAAAGGGAAGAGGGATTTTTAGAAAAACCCATAGGGATGGGATATTGTGGAGAGCTCGGCTGTTGAACTACCACAAGGATGGGGACAGGGAATCCTTGGGATGCAGGGAGGGCTTGGAGCAACCTGCTCTAGTGGGAGGTGTCCCTGCCCATGGAAGTGGATGAGCTTCAAGCTCCCTTCCAGCCCAAATCATTCCATGATTCTGTTCCCTACAAACGTCTGCCCTGCTTGAGAGAACTCCCACATGGATGTTGATCCTGCAAGGACCAAACAGTGTGGAAGAGGTTTTACAGCAACTTCTGTGAGCCAGAGAGAAGTTTTATAAGAGGATCCACGTTTACCCCTGAAGGAATTTCCTACCAAGGTTGCTGACAAAGAAACCAGGAAAGAGAGAAGGATAAATAAGAGAAACCTGCAACTGCCTGTTCCAATGAGCACTTTGTTTGTCTCTCATGACCAATGAGTAAAGTGTAAACTTATGGGCTTTGTAAGAATATATAAAAAGCATGCATGCTATAATAAAAGCAGGTTTGAAGCCTTCTGAAAATGGAGTGTGCTGCTTTGTATTGTCTCCGTCTCAACTACGACAAAACAGCTCCACTGATGCTGAAACCTCCCAGCAAGGATCAACCAGCTGGGGAAACCCAGCTCCCATCCAGCTCCGAAAACATTCCCAGCAGCCAGGGAAGTCGGAGGGAAATGAGAGGAGACACCTCTCCAGCATCGTTAGTCACTTGCCAGCCCATCACTGCCCATCACATCCCGCCGCGGTGGTGCCACATTCCATGAGGATGTCTCACCACGGCATGTAATCCAACACTGAGGCGTGAGCAAAGCTAATCCAAGGAGACACGCACGGGGGTGGCTGGGAATGGGGTTTGCTCCATGATTTCTGCTCTGTTGGTCCGGGCTGTGAGCTGAGCACAGACAATTCCATGCGGGAGACAGCAAGGCAAAAATCCCCCTGGCTCCGGGCAAAACCGGAGTCGAGTGTTCCATATCTCTGGGAACAGCATCGTCTGCCTGCAGAGCTCCTGCCAGGTGCCACTGCCCCCAAATCCACAGGGACAGGAGGAAAAGGACAGCAGGACTGGCTGGATGAGCCCTCAGTGATCCCAAACTGCTGGGGAAGGGAAAGGAAAGGAAGGGAAGGGAAGGGGAAGGGGNAAACCAGGAAATCCCTCTTGCTGCTTTGGATGGGCTGAGACCCGGGCAGGGGGCTCGGAGAGCTTGGAATGGAGCCCAGGCCCCCTCTGCCCTCGATCTCAAGCCATGGAAACAGTTACCAACTGTATGTGAGGAGTTACAAACCAGGGAAAGTAGAATAAAATGAGTAGCTTATTACTGAGTAGAGAAATAGAATGTTAAGATTTATATGAGAAGCGTACAGGGGGGTCAAGATGGAGGAATCTGGGCATGCACTGTCCTACTTCCTTCTTCTTCATGGTCTCCATCTTATTGGTGATGTTGGCATTTTGGGATTGGTATTGGGGATTAACTGTAAATAATGCCTACGTAGTTTATAGTATAAAAAGACAACACAGCCCCGGGGGTGGGCAGAGTGCCTTGGACTGACCTGCTGAACACATTGTGGCTGGGCAGGGAGAACATGTTATAGATAAGAAATAATAAACAACCTTGAGAACAAAGACCAGGCAGCTCTGACTCTTTCTTGGACCATCTGGCTGTGAAAAGGACTCTCGGGAACATCCCAGGCAGGGGATCTCGAGACAGGAGGAATGAGTGGAAGACCCCAAAACAAGCCAGGAAAACATTTCCAGAAAGTAAACGAGGGAAAAATCCAGGGAAGGGAGGGTAACAGAAACCCAGCCTGGATGTGGAATTAGAGGAAGTTTTAGCTGAGAAACAAGAGGCAAAGGGAACTTGGCTGGGAATCACTCCCAGCAGCTGCCACGTGTTTCCTCCAGGGAAGTTCTTCTTGGGCTAAGAGCCATGACTAGCTTGGAAAAGTTTCAATCCCTGTGGAATTAATCCCAGCACTGGTCTGGGACCAGGAAATGAGGGCCAGGCTGTTCCTCCCAGACCTGGGTGAGCTCATGGAGCCACACCCACCCAGTGAGTGCCACCACCAGCATCTCCTGGGAGAGGACAAAGCCCTGTCAGGCGGGATCAGGGCTGGCTGCTGGGATCAGCTCCACGGGGTTTGCACCAGGACTGGCTTCCCAAAAGTCCACATCAGCTCCAAATGCAGGAAGCAGGAGAGGTTTAAACACAGAGGTGAAACCACAAAGGTTTACAAAGCAGCCCTCAGAAATATCATCTTTAGGTGACATCCAGGCGGTGCCATGAACCCAGAAACACAGAAACCTCATGGCTTTCCTGAAAACCAGAAATAATCAAATTTTTGGTGTTATCTTTGCCCAAAAGCACCCACAGATCTCTAAACACCAACATGACGCTCAACCAACGTCCTCCAAAGCATTGACTCCAAAACTCCCCAGTCCCATCCTCTTCTTGGCATCTCTCCCACCTAGAAGAGGGATCCGAGGGGGCCACGGGCACTTACTTGCTGAGAAGGTGGCTTCGGTGTGGACGGGCGGGGTGGAGGGCAGGAAGGGCGGGTACCCCACGAAGAAGGAGCGCAGGGAGCGCTCAGAGAGGAGAGGGGAGCGCTGGGCCGGGATGTTCTCACAGCTCCCCACGCTGTTGTGGATCTTGAGGTTCAGGGGCTTGTTCTTCTTCTTGACTCTAGGAGGGAAAAGAGAATAAGGAGGGAAAAGTGAAGGGAGAGGAGCTGGGGATGGGCTGGTGGCACCCATGGGATGGGGGTGTTGCTGCATCATCTCCCATGTGATAATTAATCCCACTTCCCCATGAGAATTCCCAATCCCTCCCTGCCATCACACAAAGGTAATTTTCATTAAGGAACATTCCAGAGCTTTTCCTCTTGAGAACCTGGGTGAAAAAAATAATTTGGTCCAAAAGCTCGTCAGCCCCAGCCTTGCTGACCTTCACATTTAATGTCACTACATCAAATATAGGGCCCAAGCAAGGGTGGACTGCAGAATGTGAAGGACCCCAACAGATGCCCAGGAATCAGCTTGTCAAGGCACAGCACTGTGGTGTGGACAAACTGAAACACTGGGAGAAGTTCCTCAGAAATGAAATTCTGCAGAGCAGGGGGGAGGAGTGTCCCGCCTCTCCCTCTTGTCCCATTTTTCCATGCTGGGATAAGGCCCAGCCATCGTTCTGCTGGCTCAGATGATCCCAAAGCTGCACCAGACCAGAAGGATTTGGGATGCAGAGTGACACTGGCAGCTCAGGTGGGCCAGGCTGCAGGATCCTGGCACTGCAGAGCTGCTCCAGCTCGTCCGCTACCGCTCTGGCTGCCACGGAGTGAGGAACAGAGACACAGCCCTGGGAAAGGCAGCTCAGCCCGCTGGAGATCTGCAGCATTTGTGACAGAGATCCTTCGAGAACATCCTGGCAGTGCAACACCTCAAGGATTCCTGGAATGCTCCATCCATAATCCCTGCATCCCAACTGGAGCACTGCATCCAACTCTGTGTCCCAGCACAGGAAGGACCTGGAGCTGCTGGAGAGAGTCCAGAGGAAGCCATGGAGATGCTCCAAGGGCTGGAGCCCCTCTGCTCTGGAGCCAGGCTGGGAGAGCTGGGGGTGCTCACCTGGAGAAGAGAAGGCTCCAGGGAGAGCTCAGAGCCCCTTGCAGGGCCTAAAGGGGCTCCAGGAGAGCTGGAGAGGGACTGGGGACAAGGGATGGAGGGACAGGACACAGGGAATGGCTTCCCACTGCCAGAGGGCAGGGATGGATGGGATATTGGGAAGGAATTGTTCCCTGGGAGGAGGCTCTGGAGCTGAGCATGTCCCACCACTCCCAGCAGTGCCTGGGGGCATCTGGCCTTGCCAGGCAATAGGAAATGGCCTCTTTAATGAAGAAAATTAAACCATCCTCTAATAAGTTAATTATTTCCTCACACAGGAAAGCTGCTGCTGTGTTTAGGGTGGCTGTGAGGACCTCTTTGGGTGCGCTGGGCTCAGGATGGGGTGGATGGTTCCAGGCTGGTCCAGCTGAACGACTTTCCTGGCTTGGAACTCCTTGGGGTCAGCCCCACAGCTGATGGTCATGGAGCCATGGAATGGGTGGGATGGGAAGGGACATTAGAGCTCATTACAGGACATGAGCAGGGACACCTTCCACTGTCCCAGGCTGCCCCAAGCCCTGTCCAACCTGGCCTTGGGCACTGCCAGGGATCCAGGAGCAGCCACAGCTGCTCTGGGCACCCTGTGCCAGGGCCTGCCCACCCTCCCAGGGAACAATTCCTTCCCAAAATCCCATCTAGCCCTGCCTGGTGGCCCCAAATCCAGTCTATCCCCTCCACTGCTGCTGTTCAGTCCCAACCCAATCACGGGGTCTCCACCAAAAATCCCAATGCTGCTCCCCTGGCATGGCCTCAGCTCCCCCTGAGCTCAACCCCAGCCCAAAGCCCTTCCTGAAAGCAGTGATTAAGCCTAATCACGTTTTTTTCCACCCATAAATCAGTTCCAGACCAAATATTTACTGCGAGCATCATTTCCTCGCCAAGCAGGGCTGCTGACAGCTCTCATTATTAGGAAGGATGAGTGATTTTGGACAGAGAGAGATTTTTTTTTCCTCTCTCTGTTTCTTCAGGAGAAGAAAAAATAATAAAGAATAATAAACACCAGGATCCAAATGGGTGACTGGGCTGGCTGCCCATCTCCCCATGGCCTTGATCCTGATCCTGAGGGAAGGGGGCAAGAACCAAAGCCTGGAGAGGAGCAGGAGCATCCATGGAAAACCCCCTGGCACAGGGGGCTCACAGGGACAGGGATCCTGCCCCCTGGTTTGGGAACAAAGAGTGCCTGAGGGACGTGCAGCAAACCAAGCCTTGTTTGGGACTTCTTGGGCAAAAAAGGGTCAAAAACCATCCTTGGGGCAGGCCTGGAGGATGAGGCCAGGCATGGGCAGCTCATAAAGGACTTGTTGCCGTGAGGGATCATCCATCCATCATCCATCCATCCATCCATCCATCCATCCATCCATCCATCATCCATCCCTCCATCCATCCATCCATCCATCATCCATCCATCCATCCATCCATCCATCATCCATCCTCCATCCATCCATCCATCCATCATCCATCCATCCATCCATCCATCATCCATCCTCCATCCATCCATCCATCCATCCATCCATCCATCCTCCTATACAGGTTGGAATGAGATGATCTCCAAGGTCCTTCCCAGCCCAAACCACTCCATGATTCCATAGATAGTGACAGGACAAAGGGAAATGGTTTCAAACTAAAAGAGGGGATATTTAGATGGGATTTTGGGAAGGAATTCCTCCCCGGGAGGGTGCCCAGAGCAGCTGTGGCTGGCCCTGGATCCTTGGTAGTGTCCAAGCAAACATTTCCATCCTCCTCTTGTTTACCCAAAGTGGGAAAAAAACACACCAGAAATGCATCCTGGTCCTCCCAGCCTAAATTCCCCATCCCAGCTGGGCAGGAGGAACCCCCTCCCCTGTGCCGGGCTCCCAGTTCTGCAAGGACAGCAGAGGCAAAAAAGGGGAATTAAAAAATAAAGCAAAACAAAACTAAACTGAACAAAACAACCAACCAACCAAACAACCAAAAAAACCAAACCAAACAAAAAAAAACCCCAAAACAAAAACAAACAACCAAGGGAAAACATCAGCCTAATTTCAGTTTTCCGTAGGGATAAGGCCCAAGGCAGCCCTGCTTTGGGAAAGGGAGGCAGGATTATGGAGCAGATATTTTTTATTTTGGCTCCAAAGTGTTTTGAGGGAGCAGAGAGAACCACACCTGGTCCATCTCGAGGCTTGGAGCCCCCCAAAATCTGGGAGAAGCCCACAGCACCCTCCAAGGATGGCAGGAAAATGCCACCACGGGCCAAGGACACTTTTTCTGCCAGATCTGGAGCAAATCCCAAAATCTGGACATCCCCACTATTTGGTTTTTTGCCACTCCCCACGGTTGTCCAACCCTCTTCCCTGCTCCAGAAAGCTCCAAAACCGGGCATTCCCGGGATTCTACCCCTCGCTGCAGGTCCCCAGCAGCACATCGGGATCAGCCCCTGTTCCACACAGCCGTTGGCTTCCCAAACCTTTCCCAAAATCCCGCATCTCAACCCTTGGCACATCGCGAGCACCCCCAGCATCCCCCTCTCCTTTACCTCTCACCTCCCCCTAACCCTCTGCAAAACCCGGAATTCCTCTTCTTCCTTTATCCCGCGCATCCCTCGGTCGGGAGAGCCCAAACCAAGCCCCCAAAAGAGAGCTCGAGGAGCATCGGGGCTAATTCCTGCCTTGGGATGCTCGGGAAAATCAGTGCCAGGAGAGATTCCTTCTCAGATAGGTGACTGCAAACTATTGGGGCCGTCATTTCATGCAGGAATTTGCTAAATATATAATGATGGATTAAAAAAAAAATTAAAAAGGGAATAAAAAAAAAATTAAAACAAGCCGAGCGAGTTTGAAGCGTTTAATGCAAATCCCTTTAGGTGTCAATCCTGCCTGAATGGCTCATCCCCGCCTGCTCGGTGGGATCAGTCAAACGCTTATCACAGGCTTTGGGGGGAGAAAATAGAGGGTTTCAACAGGCGCTGAAAAACAGGAGCAGACACCGGGACAAAAGGGCCCGTCAGTGCCTTCGGGAGCCGGCGGGGAGGGCAGGGATTGACGGCGGCGGGCGGGGAGGGTGTGGCTGTTGTAGGATTTCCACAGAAAGGAGCCCGGGGAGGACACGGTTTTACCCTGCTGGCATGGCCCGGGGTGATTTGGTGGCTGGAAGAGTCAGGATGTGCGGGGAGAAGCTGGAATGTGAGGATGGGCACAGTGGGATCTGTATGCTACAGGGAGCAAAAATCCAATGTTCTCAGGGCTGTAATGCTCCTGGAATATAGCTGATCCCCAAAAACATCCCAAAGGGGACACCCCAACCATTCCCCAGCCCCTGGCAGTGCTCATCCTCCATTCCCAACTCTTAAAAAACCTGGAAATCGAGTAAGTAGCCACCTGCTCTGCAGGCATTTGTTGTCAATTCCATTATTATTGCCATTTAAAAGAATTAAAACGTGTTTAATTTAAAATTTAACCACAAGGCAGGAGCTGTCCCTGCAGCCGCCAGAGCCAGGTGATGTTTTATTCACCACTTTGCTCCTTGCCAGCTCACACCAATTTCCACACAAGCGTTGCTCTTAAAGGAAGGGAAATAGAGTGGGAGAAAAAAAAATAAAAATCCTCTCATTGGTATTTCAGCTGCGAGGGATTAAAGCTCGCTGCTGCCCGGCCAGAAGCGTGTGGCCCCGGCCGGGGTTCAGCCCTGAAGATTTATGGCTTTTGGAGTGGTTTAATTGCACAATATTCCCGATTAAATCAGAGCAAGGAGCAGGTGAAGTGCTGCCCTCGTGCCTCCTCCACCAGCAGCATCCACTGGAATGGCAAAAAGAGGAGGAAAAGCCTCAGATTCACTCTGGCATCCTTCCAGGCAAGAATGATTTGGTGGGAAGGGAGCTTGAAGATCATTTTATCTCAACTCTGCCATGGGCAGGGACACCTCCCACTGTCCCAGGGTGCTCCAGCCTGGCCTTGGACACTTCCAGGGATCCAGGGGCAGCCACAGCCTCAGTCTGTGCTTACAGGGAACAATTCCTGCCCAGTATCCCATCCATCCCTGCCCTCTGGCAGGGGGAAGCCATTCCCTGTGTCCTGTCCCTCCTTGCCTTTACCAAAGCCCCTCTCCAGAACTACTGCCACTTCTCCATTCCTGTTCCCATCCTGGCACACAGATGGCAAAATCTGACCTTTTTCTCCAAGGATTCCCAAATAAACCATTAAAAATCCCACCCTGGCTATGGAGTGTGAGCATTCCCAAACAGCCTGGAGGAGTTAGGATTAAAACCAGCCCAGCTGGAGCTGTCTCAGCCAGGAAAGGAGGCACCAGGTCACCTTTGGGATAAACACTCAGCTCCATGCCCAGTGCCATCCCACATCCCAAATCCCTCTGGTGCACTCAGGATGGCACCAGCTTCTGAAGGATTTTCAGCATTCAAGGCAGGGGATTTTTTGAACCTGCCTGAACAGCTGAAATTCCTTCATTCTCCACCCAAACCTGAACAAGCTCCACACAATGTTCACACTCCTGAACAAGCTGGGGTTGAGATAAAGAAATAAACACAGAATATCCTCCAGATGTTCCATTTATCCTCCTCATTCCCATAAAGAGGCAACAATCCCTCCCTCCCCTGGCCAGAGGAAAAGCAGCTCCTTTATATCAAAGCCTCAGCAGTTAAATATTTATCCAAGTGCCTGTCCCCACTTCCCTGGATGCCTGAATTTCCAGGCTCGAGTCTGACTGATCTATTATTCTCTTTTCCAAGCACAAAGTGGAACTTTTTATTACAGCTGCAAATTATAAAGCTGGGAAATTCTTTGAAGGGAGTTTGAGCCAAACAGGTCCCCCCCCCCTCCTCCTGGGATTGGCGTTGGGGCTGCAGGAACAGCACTGGGAGCAGACAGGGGCAGGAAGGAGCTGCAAGAGGTAATTGCCAGGATCCTGGAGCTGGAGCTGTTTCTCATTAAGCCCCTTCTGTTTTCTTGGTTGCCACCGTTACGTTTCTTTGAGGGCCACCCAAGGGCAGTGAGGGTGAGCTGGGGCCAGACAGGGCTGGTGGGGCTGAGCCTCCTTTAGATGGAGAAGCTTCCTCAGGGATTCAGCCCCTGGGGCACCCTGAGGGGGTTTCCCCATCCCCAGACAACACAACCTCAGCCTGGGGGACAGATCTGCCCCAGACTGGAGAATCATAGAATGGTTTGGGATGGAAGGGACCTTAAATCCCATCCCATTTCACTCCTGCCATGGGCAGGGACACCTTCCACTGTCCCAGGCTGCTCCAAGCCCCAGTGTCCAACCTGGCCTTGGGCACTGCCAGGGATCCAGGGTCAGCCACAGCTGCTCTGGGCACCCTGTGCCAGGGCCTGCCCACCCTCCCAGGGAACAATTCCTTCCAATATCCCATCCAGCCCTGCCCTCTGGCAGTGGAAGCCATTCCCTATGTCCTGTCCCTCCATCCCTTGTCCCCAGTCCCTCTCCAGCTCTCCTGGAGCCCCTTTAGGCCCTGCAAGGGGCTCTGAGCTCTCCCTGGAGCCTTCTCTTCTCCAGCTGAGCACCCCCAGCTCTCCCTGCCAGCCTCCAGCCCTTGGAGCATCTCTGTGGCTCCTCTGGACTCTGAGGAGCACTCCCTGCTTTTGGTTTTCATGCCATTATTGCCAAGGAATCCCCTGGAGCACTTGGACCACCCAGCACCTGCTTGGGCCACCACAGCAGGTCAGGGGGTGAGGAAAAGCTCCCACCAACCTCTTGAACCACAGAGAAGTGAACAGGGGAGCTGCTCCCTGCCTTTCCTGCACAGCTCCAGCTGAAGACAGAGCTGGGAAGAGCTCGGGCTCTGCCAACACCAGCAGTGGTCAGTCCCTCTCCTGGCCAGCACCCCGGGCACTGCCCACAGCCCCTGCCCTGTCCGTGCCCTCCCTCCCAGCCGGGCAGCCCGGAGGCAGCACACCGAGCACCAGGAATGCCATGGTGCCACCTCTCCCAGGATGTTAATCCTCATCTAAATTCATCCTCACGCCAGTCTGGCTTTGAAAGGAGCCTCAACTCCTCATTAAAGGACACGGTGAGAAGTTTCTCCTCTGAGCACGGTAAAGCTCCAGCGCCTCTGGATGGAATAGCAGGGCCGTAATTAACATTAATGACGCTCCTTAGGAGCACCACAGCCCGGAGCAGCGGGATAATTCCAGCACGGAGCCAGGTTGGTACGGAGGCCACTCATCACTGTCACCTCACGGTGTGCAAACCATCCTTTGAGAGAGCTGGACACATTCCAGGAGCTGTGCACAGCTCCACAGCCCGGCAGCAGCAGTGAGATTAATCAGGGGGATGATTTGGAAGCACAGGGAGAGATGCTGCTCGTTTTGCTCTCCAAATCCCCGCACTGCCACACTCTCCCCCTCACAGAAGTTCCAACTTTGGCTCTGCTTTCAGGATAAATAAAACAGCATGGAGATCATGGAATCACGAGATCCTTTAGGTTGGAAAAGACCTTTGAAGTCATGGAGTCCATCCATGTCCCCAGGTGCCACATTGACACAGGTTTTAAATCTCCCCGAGAATGGCGACTCCACCCCTGCCCTGGGCAGCTGTGCCAGTGCCTGACCACCCTTTCCAGGAAGGAATTTTCCCCCAAATCCACCCTGAGCCTCCCCTGGCCCAGCCTGAGGCCGTTCCCTCTCCTCCTGTCCCTGTTCCCTGGGAGCAGAGCCCGACCCCCTCGGCTGTCCCCTCCTGTCAGGAGTTGTGCAGAGCCACAAGGTCCCCCCTGAGCCTCCTTTTCTCCAGGCTGAGCCCCTTCCCAGCTCCCTCAGCCTCTCCTGGGGCTCCAGCCCCTTCCCAGCTCCGTTCCCTTCCCTGGACATGCTCCAGCCCCTCCATGTCCTTTTTGTCATGAGGGACCCAAAACTGACCCCAAGATCTGAGGTGAGTCCCAGGGGACGGGCACTGCCCTGCTCCTGCTGCCACCCCAGGGCTGGCACAAGCCAGGTGCCAGTGCCCACCCTGGGAAGATGCTCCATATGGATCATTTCCACACATTGGCAATGTCCTGCTGCATCCACCTGCTCTGCAAACATCAATCTCCTGCTCATCCCCAACGCCAGGAGCCCACCTGCCTTTCCAAAGCTGGGGAATGTCACAGGAGCTGCCTGGATGCTCTCCTGAATCCTGCCCATGCAGAACATCAAATCATCGATCCACCAGGTGGATGGGAATTGCTACAAGGGGAAACATCATTATTGTCAAGGTTGCAGAGCAGCAGAATAATGACCCATCAGGGCCTATTTAGGACCAGCTTAAATTATTAAATCTGAGGCACAGTCTAAGCACGGGCTGCTTGGTGGGGTGGGAATGGTGGAGAAGACCTCTGCTCCCCGGTTTTTGGAGGTCTGGGATTCAGGTTTTCACCTCTCTGCCTTAATGGCCCCAGTTGGGCGGTAGACTTGGCCAAGTGGCACAGGAGATATCCCTTTCTCAGGAATTTGTAGTGTGGGATGGAGAAAAACACCTCCAGGACAGAAAGTGTCTAAAGTTAAAGCTGGAAATAATTCAAGGAAAAATGAAAAGAAGAAAATGGGGATGTGCTGTATCACCAGTTCACATCTGAACTTCATGTCTGACTTCACCCAGCCAGGAAATCCTCATCCCAGTCTGGAAAAATCCCACCAAAAAATCACCTTGGTGCCAATGGGGCAAAAGTGAAGGAAATGAGCCCTCAGAAGACTTTGAACCAACAGGTTTTTCCACCAGGAAAACACCCACACCTTGAATGCCACTGTAGCAACACAGGATAAGGGGAATTCATGGAAAATTTAGCCAAAATCCAGCTGCCTTGAGCTTGAGGAGCCTCGTGCCAGCCCAAACCTGACCTAGGTGCACCACAAAAATGTCCTGTCCTGTCCAGCAGCTGCTGCACGCTGGAGCTAAGCACGGCCCCAGGGCTCAGCCTGGTCGGGTCGCGCTCTCTCGATCCACCCCTCTCCAGCTGCTTCCCAAAGGACGTTCCTTGAGGGCCACGCAGTTCATGGATCTGGCCAGACAGCAGCGTGGCAGAAGGAGCCACAGCTGGGAAGCAGAGGAGGGTTTGGGCTCAGCTCCCCTTCACAAGGGTCAGGGGACGAAATTCCACTGCCAGAGGGCAGGTTAGGAGGGGTCCAAAGATGAAGGAGGGGTCAAAGGACAGGCCTGAAAGATAAAGGATGGGTCTAAGGATGGGTCAGAGGAAGAAGGATGGGTCTAAGGAGGGGTCCAAAGATAAAGGATGGGCTAAAAGGTGAAGGGTGGGTCTAATGAGGGGTCCAAAGATGAAGGACAGGTCCAAGGACAGGCTTTAAGATGAAAGAGGAGTCCAAATACAGGTGAAAGGATGAAGGATCTGTCTAAGGATGGGCCAAAGGGCAAAGGATGGGTCTAACGTGAGGTCCGAGGATGAAGGGGGGATCCAAAAATAGGTCTAAAGATGAAGGATGGGTCTAAGGATGGGTCTAAGGGTGAAGGGTGGGTCTAAGTACAAAGGAAAAGTCTAAGTACAGGCCAAAGGATAAAGGATGGATCAAAAAGGAGGATGGGCCAAAGGATAAAAGATGGTTAAAAGGGTGGGTCTAAAGAGGGGTTCAAGGATGAAAGGTGGGTTCAAGGACAGGTCTAAAGATGAAGGACAAGTCTAAGGATGGGTCTAAAAATGAAGAATGGTTCTAAGTACAAAAGAAAAGTCTAAGTATGGGCCAAAGGATGAAGGATGGGTCTAATGAGGGATCCCAGGATGAGTCCAAGGACTGGTCTAAAGATGAAGGATGGGTCTAAGGATGGGTCCAAAGATGATGGATATGTCTAAGTACAAAGAAAAGGTCTTAAGTACAGGTCAAAGGATAAAGGATGGGCCAAAGGACAAAGGCCAGGCCTAATGAGGGGTCTGGAGATGAAGGATGGGTTCAAGGGCAGGTCTAAAGAAGAAGGACGGGTCTAAAGATGGGTCCAAGGATGATGGGTGGACCTAGGTAGAGGTCAGAGGACAAAGGATGAGCCAAAGGATGGGTCTGTGGGTAAAATCCACCCAGCCCAGGGCAGATCCCTTGGACAGCCCTTCCAAGAGTTAACACACACCCTTAACGAGCTGGACTTCTGCTCCCCAGTTAATGGATTTTTTAGACCTCCCGTTCCAAGTTTGTTTCTTTGCTGGCTCCTGGCTGATGGATAATCATTAACTATCCATGAGAAATTACAATGGCCCGTGGAATTCATGAGGTATTAAATGGGCATTATATTATCAGCCACTCTCAATGTTTTGTTTCCGTTTCAGGACCATTCCTGAGATGTTTATGGGCTGTGGATTTATGGAAGTCAGGGGATCTTTTCAGGAGTAATGTTCCGTACCTCAGAGTTACGGTCAACAGCTGGAGACTCCATGCAGGAAAATTGGAGGCTGGGAGCTCCAAAAAAAAATCAGACTTAACCCCTGCCTCAGAAGGTCTTGGAGCACAGAAATGATGGATTAAACACTGGGAATAAGATCCAAAACAGAACATTCAAAGGAGTTTATGAACTGTCATGGGGAATCAAGCAGTACACAGTGGCCTTGCTCGGGAGGGGACCCGCTCGCTGCTGCTGCTGTCACAAATAAATGGTGGTGTTTTATTTTCTGTCTGTGCCAGGGTGGAAAAATCTGGGGGGAGCAGCCCTGGAGAACCCCGAGGGCTCCACTCCATCAATCCCAACCCACAGCTCACAGGGAGAGAGATTTCTCCTTCTGCCAAAGTCACCCCTGGCTCCCCAGAGCCCGTTTCACCCCATCGTGAGCTGGGGACGGGATAAAGGGACTTTGGATGAGTGACAGGACACAGGGAATGGCTTCCACTGCCAGAGGGCAGGGATGGATGGGATANGCGCTCTCTCGATCCACCCCTCTCCAGCTGCTTCCCAAAGGAAGCTCCTTGAGGGCCACGCAGTTCATGGATCTGGCCAGACAGCAGCGTGGCAGAAGGAGCCACAGCTGGGAAGCAGAGGAGGGTTTGGGCTCAACGAAAGGTTGGTCAGGGGAGGGGTCTAAGGAGGGGTCCAAAGATGAAGGAGGGGTCAAAGGACAGGCCTGAAAGATAAAGGATGGGTCTAAGGATGGGTCAGAGGAAGAAGGATGGGTCTAAGGAGGGGTCCAAAGATAAAGGATGGGCTAAAAGGTGAAGGGTGGGTCTAATGAGGGGTCCAAAGATGAAGGACAGGTCCAAGGACAGGCTTTAAGATGAAAGAGGAGTCCAAATACAGGTGAAAGGATGAAGGATCTGTCTAAGGATGGGCCAAAGGGCAAAGGATGGGTCTAACGTGAGGTCCGAGGATGAAGGGGGGATCCAAGAATAGGTCTAAAGATGAAGGAGGGGTCCAAGGATGGGTCTAAGGGTGAAGGGTGGGTCTAAGTACAAAGGAAAAGTCTAAGTACAGGCCAAAGGATAAAGGATGGATCAAAAAGGAGGATGGGCCAAAGGATAAAAGATGGTTAAAAGGGTGGGTCTAAAGAGGGGTTCAAGGATGAAAGGTGGGTTCAAGGACAGGTCTAAAGATGAAGGACAAGTCTAAGGATGGGTCTAAAAATGAAGAATGGTTCTAAGTACAAAAGAAAAGTCTAAGTATGGGCCAAAGGATGAAGGATGGGTCTAATGAGGGATCCCAGGATGAGTCCAAGGACTGGTCTAAAGATGAAGGATGGGTCTAAGGATGGGTCCAAAGATGATGGATATGTCTAAGTACAAAGAAAAGGTCTAAGTACAGGTCAAAGGATAAAGGATGGGCCAAAGGACAAAGGCCAGGCCTAATGAGGGGTCTGGAGATGAAGGATGGGTTCAAGGGCAGGTCTAAAGAAGAAGGACGGGTCTAAAGATGGGTCCAAGGATGATGGGTGGACCTAGGTAGAGGTCAGAGGACAAAGGATGAGCCAAAGGATGGGTCTGTGGGTAAAATCCACCCAGCCCAGGGCAGATCCCTTGGACAGCCCTTCCAAGAGTTAACACACACCCTTAACGAGCTGGACTTCTGCTCCCCAGTTAATGGATTTTTTAGACCTCCCGTTCCAAGTTTGTTTCTTTGCTGGCTCCTGGCTGATGGATAATCATTAACTATCCATGAGAGATTACAATGGCCCGTGGAATTCATGAGGTATTAAATGGGCATTATATTATCAGCCACTCTCAATGTTTTGTTTCCGTTTCAGGACCATTCCTGAGATGTTTATGGGCTGTGGATTTATGGAAGTCAGGGGATCTTTTCAGGAGTAATGTTCCGTACCTCAGAGTTACGGTCAACAGCTGGAGACTCCATGCAGGAAAATTGGAGGCTGGGAGCTCCAAAAAAAAATCAGACTTAACCCCTGCCTCAGAAGGTCTTGGAGCACAGAAATGATGGATTAAACACTGGGAATAAGATCCAAAACAGAACATTCAAAGGAGTTTATGAACTGTCATGGGGAATCAAGCAGTACACAGTGGCCTTGCTCGGGAGGGGACCCGCTCGCTGCTGCTGCTGTCACAAATAAATGGTGGTGTTTTATTTTCTGTCTGTGCCAGGGTGGAAAAATCTGGGGGGAGCAGCCCTGGAGAACCCCGAGGGCTCCACTCCATCAATCCCAACCCACAGCTCACAGGGAGAGAGATTTCTCCTTCTGCCAAAGTCACCCCTGGCTCCCCAGAGCCCGTTTCACCCCATCGTGAGCTGGGGACGGGATAAAGGGACTTTGGATGAGTGACAGGACACAGGGAATGGCTTCCACTGCCAGAGGGCAGGGATGGATGGGATATTGGGAAGGAATTGTTCCTTGGCAGGGTGGGCAGGCCCTGGCACAGGGTGCCCAGAGCAGCTGTGGCTGCTCCTGGAAGTGTCCAGGTTGGACAGGGCTTGGAGCAGCCTGGGATAGTGGAAGATGTCCCTGCCCATGGCAGGGGTGGGACAAGATGGTCCTTAATGTCCCTTCCCACCCAAACCATTCCATAAATCAGCCTGGGGGACACCAACCTCTCTCCTGAGAGGGTCTCAGAAGGGTCCTTGCAGAGAAAAGGCAGGATGGGGGTAAATCTCCCCCCCAAATCACTCCAGGAGATCTCACCCAGCACTCGGGATCCCCAGGAATGTCCTCAAACTCTCGGCTCTCCACATCCAGCCCCTCCTTCCTTGCTGGAACAGGACACGGGGAACAGAAAGCCCCAGTCCAAAGCAACCCAAGGGCCCAGGGGCACAACTAAAACCAGAAGGGGCCTATCAGGGAAGGTTCCAAATCCTCATCCAGGGATGATCTCCCTCCTGCAGGAAGCACAGAGGACTCGGACTTCAGGGACACTGTAGAAGTGTGGCATTAAAAAAAACCCATCCTCAAACTCCACAGCCATGGCCATAAAATAACAATTAGCTGAGAAGAGCCTGAAAATATTTCTATTTTAATCCACTTTTTATCTGTGCCAGGCATTTTCCACCTCATCCAGGCTAATAAACAGCTTCTACTCCAGCAGGGCTGTGCTGGAAAAAAAAGAGGGAAAAAAGAAGAAGCTGCCTCTTTAATGCACTAATTACAATCCCGAACCACTAATGGGATTAGCAGGCAGGATTTAGTGGTTGTCTCCTGCAAAATCATTAAGCGTCATTAGAGAAAATGAAGTTCCCTGCTTCTCCAAGAGGTTTGCAGGAATCCGGATCCAACCCGGCGCAGCGGCCCCTGGAGCACAACGGGGCCCTGTCAATATTGGCTCTTTTCTTGATTAATTTCCTAATCAGGAGTTGAAATCACCCAGCACCACTGGGAAGAGAGCATTGGAGACACTGGGAGAACTGGCTACAGTCAGGCAAAGGAATGGTGGAATGGCTTGGGTTGGAAAGGACCTTAAAGCTCATCCAGTGCCACCCCTGCCATGGGCAGGGACACCTTCCACTGTCCCAGGCTGCTCCAAGCCCTGTCCAGCCTGGCCTGGGACATTCCAGGGATCCAGGGGCAGCCACAGCTTCTCTGGGCACCCTGTGCAAGGAAGGTGGAGAGCAATGAAGGCTGAGGGGACATCACTGTGTGTTTGTGTCACCCCATGGGACATTTCCATCTCCACACCCTTCCCTGTTCCTTCCCTTTGCAGGGAATTCCAGGCACCCCATCCCCACACTGGGGAATCAGTGGCCAGAAGATTTAACGGTGTCCAGCTCCATGTCAGGGTGACCATGAGTGCTGCAAGGTGTCCCTGTCCTTGGAATGACATGAGCTTTAAGGTCCCTTCCAGTGCAAACCTGAATTCCTTTGATCCCTGCCTGACTCCATCCAGCTTTCCTGGTGTCTCCAGAGCTCCCTTCCCGGTGCTGCCTGGCAATTTCAGTTCAGGATCATCAGGGAATATCCCCTGACCAGCCCGGGGATCAAACAGGGCAAGCTCTGCCCTCAGTGAGACCTTCTCCAGCTGAGGGCAGAGCATGGATTGGGGGCTGGAATGCCGAGAAAAGCAGGAGAAGGGAGAGGCTGCTCCCTGGGATGCTCCCTGGGGACACGGGGGTGCGCCTAGGGACGGAACAAAGCAAACACTTATCCAGTGCCTCAGCACGAGGGGGAGGGTGGCTTTCCAGGGGGCATTTCCAGCTGAAATGGCTTTGTTCTCAAAAGCTAAAAGCCTTTGGAGACCAAAAATTCCCAGTTCAGGGGAAGAGGAGGGTGGATGAGCACCCTCACCTCACTCAATGACGGCTGCCACAGCCCGGGGGACAAGTGACACTGCCATGCTGAGGCCACCAGACACATCTGCCACCCCAAACCCGCCCTGGGTCCATCTGCCCCAACAAGGGGAGCTCCAGGTCAGGCACTGGGAGCATCTCAGTGGATTTAACCCTTCCCATGTCCCAGCTGGAGCTGCCCAAACACCACGGATAGGCCGGGGGGGTCTGTGCTGTGCCAGGGCACCCATGCTCCCTCCACAGCCCTCAGGGGACTCTTCCCAGGATTCTGGCACGACCTTTTTATCCTCAAAACCCCCACATTTTGGGAAAAGAGCAGTTTGTCCTGAGATCCTGGTATGGACCAGCTCCATCCCGAAACGCCCTCAGGGAGAGGAGGTGATGTCCCAAAGTAGCCACGAGTCCCCTCTGCCACCCCAGGCCATCAGGAGAAAGGTTTTCCGAGCAGGGCTACCGAAAGGGATGGAAAGGGATGCGGAGGGAATGTAGGGATGCCAGGGAATCCTTTCCCTGCACAGCAGCAGCCTCTGCCGGCAGCGGAGCCGCAGAGCAGGAGCCGCGGGGATGTGCAGAGCCTGGAGAGCGCGCTCCAAGCACCGCCGGGGATGGGAAAGGTCCCGGGGGATCTCCAGAACACAAACTGTCCTCTCCGTGAGGATTTATAAATCCATATATCCACTTTTCAGCTGGAAGGTGATTATTCCCGTCTCTCTCCGGCGTTCACTCACCCCCCCACCCCCTCCCCGCAGTTCTCTCGGCCATTCCCGTGCAGCAGCTGGAAAATCCAGCCCTCCCATCCACATTCCGGTATGCGAGGGCTTTGCCAGGCAACAATCCTGGAGCCTCTGGGTGCTCCCCATCCACCCCAAAATGAGATCCCCGGGGAGCAGAACACCATCCCACAACATCCCCGCTCCCCATCCACCCCAAAATGAGATCCCCGGGGAACAGAACCGACACCATCCCACAACATCCCCGCTGCAAGGAGCTGCACAAAGGAATTTCCCCACGAAACCTCCAAACAAGAACCCGACATTTAGGGATAAATGTACTTTTTCCAAGGCGCTGCGATGAGGTTTATCCCCCCCTCAACGCGCACCAGCACCCGGGGCACCACTTACTTTGGGGTGTGCGCCTCATCCACGCGGTGCCCCAGCTGGAACTCGTGGGATTTGCTGCGGTGCAGCGCCGTGAATCCCGGGATGAGGTGGATCAGCTTCCGCGACGAGGGCGGGGGCGTCCCGGGGGGCTTCAGTTTGTTCCTGCGGCGCACGGGCGGGGTCCCCGGCGGCGTCATGGTGGTGACGATGTTGGGGGTGCGCGGGGGGGTGTGCGCGGCGTGGTGCTGCCGAGGGGACGGCGGCAGGGAGCGGTGGCCGGACTCCAGGGGTGGGCACAGCCCCGGGTGGCCCTCCACGGTCAGGCGGTCCACGTGGGTGTACATGGGGCCGTGGGACGAGCTGGCGTGGCAGTGGTGCTGCCCGCACTTGGGCTGGACCTTGGGGCTCAGGTGCGTCCTGCCCCAGGGGCCCGGCTCCGGGGAGCAGCCGGGACTGTTCTCCTTGCCCGGCTCCGTGCTCGGCCACTGGATGGTCCAGTCCTGCTTGGAGAGGCTCCCGCCTGGAGAGGGCACAGAGACACGGCCATGCGGTGGGACAGAGGATAGGAGTTCCCTGCTCAGCCCTGGAGGGGTTAAAGATCCCATCCCGGAGGTGTTTACGGGGTGGATGGGGCTGGGAGCAGCCTGGTGGAGTGGAAGGTGTCCTTGCCCACGGGATGAGATGATCCTAAAGGTTCCTTCCAACCCAAACTCTTCCATGATTGATTTGATCCTGGCACTGCATCTCAGCCAGAAGCTCCACTGTGTTACAGAATCATGGAATGGTGGGAAGGGACCCTAAGGATCATCTCATCCCACCCCCTGCCATGGGCAGGGACACCTTCCACTGTCCCAGGCTGCTCCAAGCCCTGTCCAGCCTGGCCTTGGACACTGCCAGGGATCCAGGGGCAGCCACAGCTGCTCTGGGCACCCTGTGCCAGGGCCTGCCCACCCTCCCAGGGAACAATTCCTTCCCAATATCCCATCCAGCCCTGCCCTCTGGCAGTGGGAAGCCATTCCCTGTGTCCTGTCCCTCCATCCCTTGTCCCCAGTCCCTCTCCAGCTCTCCTGGAGCCCCTTTAGGCCCTGCAAGGGGCTCTGAGCTCTCCCTGGAGCCTTCTCTTCTCCAGGTGAGCACCCCCAGCTCTCCCAGCCTGGCTCCAGAGCAGAGGGATGGGTCCCCTGGAGACCACAGAGAATCCCACAGGATCATCCAGTGCCACCCCTGCCATTGGCAGGGACACCTTCACTGTCCCAGGCTGCTCCAAGCCCCATCCAGCCTGGCCTTGGACATTCCAGGGGTGCAGGGGCAGCCACAGCTGCTCTGGAGATCCCACTGTGGAGCCTCACCACTCCAAGTGAGGGATTTGCCAGGGGTGGAGGTGTCCCCACGTGTCCCCATCATCACCAGCTCCCAATGCCACCCCAGATGGTGGCACTGGGACAGTGACATCCCCACTGGGATGGTGACACCCCTCACCTGGCCCAGGCTGAGGCCCCAGCTCACCCCCCATTGTTGCCATTTGTATAAGGAGGGGGCTGTAATTAACAGAGGCTCCTCTCCACTCCTAATTATCCATCACAAAGCAGCACCTTGGGAGCATCCCAGGGATGATCCAGGTGGAATTTTGTCCTTGATCCCAGCTCAAGGCCCCTTCACTGAAGCCATTTGATTGCCCCCATCAAGGAAAACCCAAATCTCCTCATTTCCCTCTCCCTGGCTGGGTTGGGATCCTCTCCCCTCGCTCCGTCCCTTTGATGGGAATGCTCAAGTTCAGGCTCCAGAGGAAAAGGAGAGGCTTGGGAAATGAAAGGTTTGGGTTGAAAAAAAGCTTCGAGTCAAGGGGTGGAGGATGGGGCATGAGGAGTTTGCTGGAATCATTTTCTCGGAGCAGGACATCAAAATAAATGAGAAAAAAAGCCAAATTAATTGTAAAATATGAAAAAATTAACAGTAAATAATTCCCAAATAATTGTAAAATATTTTAAAAACTCAATTCCTAAATAATTATAAAATATTAAAAAATTGGTATCAACAAAAAGACTAAAAAGAAATAATAATAATAATAATAATAATAATAATAATAATCATCATCATCATCATAATAATAATGTTTAAAATCTTAGAAATTAAATTCATTAGAATGAATAAGATATTAAAGTAAATAAAATTATATTAATTAAGATGTTTAGAAATTAATATTAGTTAATTAGAATAAAATATAATAAAAGAATATTTTAAAGGTTTTAAATTAAAGTTACTTGACTGAAATTAAAAATACATCAAAATAAATAAAGTAAAAATAATAATTAAAAACTCTAAAATTGAACCAAATTAATTAGAATCAATAAGAAATACAACTAAATTAAAAGTGAGGTAAAAATCCTATAAATTAAAATTAATTAGAATAAATAAGAAATTAAAATAAAACTTATCAATGTTTTAAAATAAAATAATTCATTAGGACGATGAATAAATAAAAATAAATGAAACTAAAAATAAGAATAATAAAATATTTAGACTAAAAATTTGAAAAATCGGAAAAATCTCAGCCTATGCAAATCCTGCTTTTCCCATTGGCCGCTTCGCTCGCCTCGATTTGCATAAGGCGGAGCCGGCCCCGGCGCTAATTAGCGGCGTTAATGAAGATGGGGTGAGGATCTCCCTCCGTGTCCCCGCCGCTGCTCCCGGGAATAAAAACCAGCGCCGGTCCGGGCTAAAAACAGACGGGGAAAGCCGGGAGAACGTAAATCCAGCGGGGAAGGCGGCAGGGAGCGAGACGGGATCAGCTTAGAGCGGGAATGCGCTTAAGGGGGAAAAAACCAACAAAAAATCCCAAAGCTCCTCTGGCTCCAAAGCCCGTTAGCGGCTGGCGGATTCCGCTCCCCCCCGGCGCCCCCGCTGCTGCTGCTCGGATTCCCGGCTGGAAAACCACGGGAAGAGCTGGGAGGAAAAGTCCCTCTGCCCCGTTTGTCCCCAGACTGGCTGCCTGATTCTGGGGCCAAGATTCAACAAACTTCGCTGTTTTGTTTAGATCCTAAATATTATCTATTATTATATGCTATTTAATAATATGTTTTAATACATTATTTATTATTATATATTATAATATACTGTATTTCTTGAACATATTATTAATATATTATATATTATATATTATTTAAGAGTATATATTCAATAATAT
>WBNO01024125.1:0-10340 GCA_013400575.1 Peucedramus taeniatus
TAAGTCATTTGGCTTGAACAATTAATTTTTCATCTTATTTCTCTTGAGTCAAAATTTAATTTTGGATGAGTCGTAGTATCTGTTGATGTGGGTGAGGACAGTGGGAACAAAAATCTCAAGTCTTCTTTACGCACAATGGTGGAATTGGTGACATGAATTGGTTGGAGCAGTGGAGCAGACAAAAGAGAATCACAGAGGTCTGGAATGGCTTGTTACTCCCATCTACTATGCCTGTGGGGTTGCTACCCATAGCAGGTCTTGATGGTGAGTACAGAGGCTAACTCAGTCTTACCCTCTAGTCCCTGTATAGGATTTTGGAGGGAAAAGACAATTGAGGAACGATAGAGGTCTGGTATAGCATCCTTGTCCCCACTTTACCATGCCTATGGGGTTGCTGACTGCAGCAGGGCTATATAATCTCAGTGGCGAGCACAGGGGCTAACCCAGTCTTGCCCTCTAGTTTCTGTCTTGCTCTACTTGTCAATTCCTAAGTGAATCACCCCAGTGAAGCGCGGAATAGAACTCTCCAACAAGTCAAAGTTAGAAAGCAGTATGTTTATTAACAGCACCGGGCACAAGCGGAGTAATGTCCCAAAAGCATGTGCAAAGAATCACAGGGTCCGGCTCTCTATCTAAAAAAGTCTTACATATTCATATAATTCTCAAAACGCCTAATACATATTCATTACCTAACCCAGACTACCCCCACTTTGCATTAAAATGTATTATAATTTAATCTAAAGTTCCTTCACACTTGCGCTGTCTTTCACTTCAAATGGGTCAGTGGGTTTTAAAATGAGGAGTGGTCTTCTGATGAAGGCAAAGACGTCTTCCTCAATTTGACCTCTTTACTTATGACCTGTTGGCAGGCTTTCTGACCCCTTGGCTATAGCTCATGTTTTAGGGGCCAGGTGCAGGCCACAGTCCTCTTCTTTTTCACAATAGCTCCACATCCCATGCTACTTCTTTAAACATAGTAAAGACAAAACAGTGATACATTACCCTAGCCTTAACTACTTCATCTGCTAATAATTAACTATTCCCTATTACTTCTGCTCTTCTTGGTATACTTTTAATCATCATAAATGGTTTCTATCCTTCTGATTAAATCTAGCTAAACTCTTAACTCTTTCAGTTTCTTTAAACCCTTGATTCACCAGCACCTCTCATTGTCCCCCGTGTACTTCCCCTCAACAGATACCTGTAATCCTCATCCATTAAAAACAGGACAGTTATATCAATAAACGATACAGCTTAAATTCTCCACCTAAAGTGTTACTTAAAACAGTCCTCAAGCTGGCTGGTGGAAGCTCAACACTATTTTTCAGATTTCTTGGTGCTTCTTTGGTTATCTCTTTGGTCTCTGCTTAAGAGTCAATTGTGTCTCACCCGGTATGGGTGCTATGGTCTATTCTTTGAGTTCTTTCATCAGGGTTCTTAATTCTGTCTTAGAGAGTATTCTGAAGAGAAGTAGCAGAGGTCGGGCCATCTTCTTGTCAGCTTGGCTAGAACAGCAATGTTGGCTTATGAACTGTTACAGGCAGATGTCTCTTGGCCATCACATCTGGCAGAGACACTGCAGTTATCTTAAATGCTGTGGCTTACATGGAAAAAAAAAACAGCACAAAAAAAACCCAATGAAAAATGCAAGCAGTTTTTTGATTTATCTAGGCTCTGATTTCTTGTAGCAGCAATGTTCACCAGCTTATACACCTCCTCTCCTAATCTATGATTCTTAGGGTCTCTAGGACGCTCTAGGCTTTTCTGCACTGGCAAGACCTGGGTGTCTGTTACTCTAGGCTGTGGAGATGTGCCAGTGGCATGGGCTTCTCCCGGGTTAAGAGAAGATGCCGTGGTTTTGTGTTAGTAAGTGAAAGGCATAAGCAGCAGCTCTCACTGATTTGTTTATTGCTATCACTGATGGGGGATATGGCTACATTCACACTGTGGGCTGCACGTAGGATGGAAGAGGGTGACTTTGTGAGAAAGGTGACAAACAAGAGGGCAACTACTGAAAAAGGCAAGAGGGATCTCCTTTTTGGTCAAGGTAGAACAGGTACAAGGAGGAAGAATATCTTTCAGCAGTTGTAAAAGGGAAACGCAGAGTCAAATTCTTCTTTCTATGAGAACAGTGTACACAGCGAGCCTGGGGCCACTCTAGCTAGCAGAGCTCAGTAGTGACACACATATCTGTTTTTCTCAGGTGAGACAGCAGCTGGATGCATGGAGCTGTATATCCAGAGCCATGTTTCTGGAGCTACGTCTCTGGGTGTGCCTAGCCTGTGTGCACACAGGTACATGTGCAGAACTCGTGCACACACACACACACACACACGCATGTACCTGCTTACCTGCACAGAACCCCTGTGCACAGCGGTACATGCTAGCACACATTTACATACACACTGAGCTGTGCACACTAATGTGTGCAGTGTTATACATACTAACACACGCATGTCTCACACAGAGCTATGCTTACACTTGCAGAGCTTGTGCACACTCACAAACACAGAGCTGTACATAGACTTACTTATACCAGAGTGTACACACAACACAGGTACACATTAGCACAACTATGCGCACAGTGCTGTGCACACCAGCACACATGTAGAGTAGATGGGGGTTTTTGCCTTGGTTGATTTCTATTCTAGTCTTTTGCTTTGAAGTTAGCACAGCAGCAAAAGGGCCCTGGTGAACCTCTCCTCTCATGTAGGTAGCACTGGCTATAGGAGGAGTGGATGTACTCTAGTGGGGCTGTTCAGTGGTTTAGGAGAGGAAGGGAAGGGGAAGTGCAGGTCTCAGTAGCTAAACTGTTTTGTCAAGGGGCACTTCTTGCCCCTCCCCCAACAGTTATGAGAAGAAAAATAAAAGGAAAAAGAAAGAGAGAAAAAAAATTCCTGCTTTTCTCTATGAAAGCAAAAGTGAACAAATAGAGAACTAATGAGAGACTAGGTGACTTATTGTTCTTGCTACAATGAGTTGATGTTGTTTCTGTCCGGGCTTCATTGTTCACCATTGCTCCTCCCCTCCCCCAGCTCACCTACCGGGAGCCGTGGCTGCCGCTCGGCATCCGAGACTGTGGCGGGCTGGGAGCCACTCCTGCGCGCCTCACTTGCATGTGGGCGCGCGCGCGGGGGGGGCCGCCACAGCCTCACTGCCCACTGCCAGCGCTGGCCCCCTCCTTTTTGGCCCCCAATGCCGTCTCTTGCTCTCCCTGGCTGCCGCCACTATACTACTGCCTGGCCTCGGCAAGTACGAGCTCTGCCCCAGCAACTCGCCCTGGGAGCGGGGAAGCACGCAGACAGCTGCCCACGCGGGGGCAACCGCTCCAAGCCTGGGCTGCCTGGCCCTAGCTGGGCCGGCAGCGCCGGGCACCACTGCACCCAGCGCCCTCGGCCCGCTGCCACCCATACGGGCCCGCCGTGGTCGCGCGCCCCAGAGTCCTCTGGTCTTCCATGAGCATGGGCAACTGCTGAACGCAGTCACCGCCGGCAGTTCTGCACAGGCGGGCCCGCGGCTCTGGGCTTTAGCACTGCTGACCGCCGCTGAAACCCTCAGTCGAGACGGCACTGCTGAAAGTCACTGCACTGGGCTCCCCCGGCCCACGACCCCCTATGCGGGCCCGCGTGGTCCCGGCCTGGAAACCCCGCGCAACTGGGCCCGCCCCGCTGGGCGCCCCCGCACTTGGCATAAGCCGTCCTAGTCGCTGCTGGCAGCCGTCTCGCTGCCCGAGGCTTTCTGCCGCGTCTAGGCGCTGCCACTCACATAGCGCCCCGGTCTCGTGGCTTTATGCTGGCAGGTTTTATAGGGGAGCCTCTGCGGTTCCACATCCCGGTCTGGGGACATCCGTACCGCTTGGCCAGTCCCCAACTGCCAGCAGTGTTAGCGTTCAGGAACACACATAATCACTGAATGATTATATGCAGGTGCTTTTATTAAAGAGCTCTGGGTGTCAGAGGTATAGAACCCAAATCTGACTCCAACATGGGTTTGGGATGAACATGTTTTTATACCCTTATCGTTATATAACTACATTTTAATTATTAAACTTGTATTGTTCTATTGTATACACTGATTTCATCCAAGCATGGATTCTTGTAATTTCCATCAAACCCCCCAAACATTGTTTCTCATGATTCTTGTTACGATTAAACAATAATTATATCCAATTACCAAACAATCATCACATTTAACAATCATATCATTTATCATTGTCATTAAATTATTATACAGGTGCAGTTTTGCATGATCCAGTAAAGCCTGACATTTTCCCAGGGCCTATCAGGCCCAACTTTTCTTTCCAACTCCCCTGAATATCCCATGATTTTAGAAACATTTTATCCCTATACTATCAGCAGCACCGTGTACAATCACGGTCAGTGCACTGGGTCACTGCCGCACCCCGCCATTGGGTCGGTGTGCACCGGATGCTTACCATGCCAAGCGCAGCTGCGCTGCCACTTCAGTGGAGCAGCTCCCACCTGTGGTTTGGGACACCTGTGCCACTTGGCTGGTCCCTAACCGCTGGCAGTACTGTGCGCAACTACACCCAGAGCACTGAGCCACTGCCAACCTCCTCTCCTTAGCCTGGGTTGGCAAGCTCGGGAAGTTATTGCGCTGAGCGTGCACTGGAAGCCCACCACGCTGAGTGCCGTGCGCGCCACCGCTCCACGTGGACCGGCTCCCTGGTTTCCTTTGTGCCAGTGGGTCGGGGAAGCCACTGTGGCTCTGCTCGGGGAAACCCTGTACAACCCTTTGTTTGCGGTCCCCACTTGGAAAACCCCACTCGCCTCCTTGCCCGCGGTCTCCACCCTGAAAGCCCTGCGCACGCAGTTCTCTCCAAGTGGCTTTCCTGCCACCGGCGCTGACCCTGTGCAGTTGGGAAAACCCCATACATGCGGCACCCTCCAGTACACCACCGGCCTCGCGCAACCAGGTACCCTGCTACTGGGTCAGCCCCCTGGGTTCTACTGCTTGGCATCCCTGAGTCGTCACAGGCAGGCGAGCCTGCAGTGCTGGAGCTTTACTGCGCTTAGCACTACCGAACACTGTTTACATCAATCTGCCTCTGCTTGTGGTTCCTGCTGCCAGTGACCCCAACCACGGCTTTTTCCTACCCCCTCTTCCATTCGCATCCCACCAGCCACAGGTGTCCCGCCTCCCTTTTTCGCCGCATCCCACCTGCAGTTTCTCTGCCTCTCTTTTACTTGCATCCTGCCATTTTGTGGTCCTCCCACTTTCCTCTTACTCTGTGTCCCGGTAACTTTTGTTATAGATGGATAATAATATGACTGGCTCTCGCAATTAAGAGATGACTATGGAGTGAATATCAAGAAAAGCTTTAGTGATGTATAGTTATGTTATTATAGTTTAAATGTCCTTTGTTCTCCCCATAGTTCCCTTTCCCCCCTCTGTACTGTGCCATCAGACAGCCTGGGTTGTCTAGGACAGGTAAAAAGAAGGCGTGCACTTGTGCCTCTTCCATGGGGCTGCTGGGAATGGAAAAGCTTGTTGCTAAGGGGGCGCGACATGACGGCACCTGACCTCAAATCAAGTTGCAGGAGAGCGATCTCCACCGATAAAAGGCAAAGGAAAGCTGACTGACAAGACTTTGGGAGGGGCCAGGGTTGGCTGATGCAACCGCCAGGGGTATAAAAAGACTGAACATCCATCTTAAAATGGAACCGGCCATGTGGTATGCATGAGGCAGTTCCCAGCGCTGTAACTTTTTCCTTCTGTATTCCTTTTGTTGTATTTTTTGGTCAAGGTTTAATAAACCTTTTAAATTTCAAAGTGAGCAGTTGTTTCTCACAATGGGGGCTCGTCTCGGGATAAAACCTCTTCGCCAGTGGCCCAGGAGATTTCGGACGAGTGGCACCCCTGCTGATTTTAGCAGATCGATCGGCTTCTCTTGGGACTGTCGGTGATTGCAGGTAAACCCAGAGACTACAAACTACAAAGGACTATATAACGAAAAAGAAGAGGCGAAGGATCTAGAAGATTGTGAGTATAAGTTTTTTGGCCAAAATATAGTTCCGTTATTCCAGTATATGAACGTGAGCTTCACATTAGTAATATACGGATCCGTCCTCGTTGAAGCTTCAGGATAGTGGACGGTTGAGACGCGTAGAAGAAGGGGGGGATCTTGGTAACTGACGGGACGCGTGTAGAAGAAGGGCTGAAATGCGGTGGGCGGGATGCATAAAAGAAAAAAGCAAGGACCCCTGGCTTGGTGGGACGCGTGAGAATAAAGAATTTGTAAGAGCTCAAGAGCACTTGGAGGTTGCCAAGTTGAGAGCCATGGTATTAAGGTGATGTTTGCAGCTGCGCCAGACGCAGCAAGCTTAAAATACCGTCCGTGTTGGGACAGGTAGTCAAAGTAACTTTCCCAGCCCGTGGGCGGCGAGGGGGGAAGGAACTGCGTGGCTGCTCCATGTGGAGCAGCAGCGCACTGCGTGCAGGAAGCTCCTGGTGCGCTGGCAGCGCAAAAACTTCCAGAGCTTATCAGCCAAGGCGCGTCTGGCCACAGTAGTGGTGGCCGGCTAGAGGCCAAGTTTGCATAAAGCAGTGTTTGCAGCCGCGCCGGACGTGGCGAGTTTCTAATACACCCGTCAGTCTATCCCCCGACCCAGTGAGGGTGGGGGAGGACCGGTGGAGGCGCGGCGCTGAAATTACACGTGGTGCTGTCGGCGGTCAGAGACTGGCCGGGGTGCAGGCGTCCCCAGGCCAGGGGCGCGGGGTCCGCCATGGCTCCCCTGGGGAGCTGTGAGATGCCACATGGGTAATGGCGGTGGGAGGCCGTGGGCAGCGGGAGGGCTGCCAGCAGCCACTCTCACGGAATGCACGGGGTTTCCAAGCCAGGGACCGCGTGGGCCCGCACGGGCAGTAGCGGGCTGGGGCATCTGGCGCGGTGACTTTCAGCGGTTCCAACCCAACTGAGGGTAACCGCGGCCATCAGACGCACTGGAGCCCAGGGCTGCCGGTGACAGTGGCTACGCTCACGGACCGGGGGAGTTTAGAGGTGCAGGGCCGCCGGCGCCAGGTACCTCTGGGCTCGGCGCTGGTAGGGGTCAGGGCGTTGGAGTCCGGAGCCGCAGGTCCGTCGGTGCGGGCTGCTGGCGTTAGGAACCGCGCTTTTGTGAACCGAGAGATTCGGAGGCGCGATGCCACCAGGATAGCAGGCAAACTCAGTTGTGTGACTTTGCGGGCCACGGTGGCCACCAGCGGCAGTGCCGCGGGACGTGTTCTGTGTAGAGACTATTTTAGAGTCAAAAACTTCCAATTTTGTGAGGGCTTCTCCACAGCCCACCAGTGCGGGGGTCGGTGGCCAGCCCTGGCCGGGCGCATTTCCTCCACGGCGGGGTGCCGCAACCTGTCCAGGTTGGCTGGAAAAAAACCTCTGGCGGGCAGGTGGCCCAGCGCCGTGTGAGTGTCAGCAAGTGTTACAGCCCCCGGGCAACAAATCTCGACGAATCCCGGGGCCGAGGGAGAGGTGAAACATGTAAAACCCCCCCCAACAGTGCTCTTGGGATAACTGAGGCTATAGCCTGCAGCAACTCGGGATTGCCGGGCAGGCAGCTGCGCCCGGCGGGGCTGGGCGGGGCACGGGGCTGCGATGTTTATCAGCGTGGAGCCGCGCGAACACGAGAGCACCACGTGAGCGGCTCAGCAGCTGCTTCCACTGGTGTTCCAAGAATATAAGCTAATGATTTGCTTTTGCTTTCCCAAGAAGAAGGCAAAGCTTCTTTCCTTCTTTTCTCTCCTTTTAACTAATCAGGAAAGCTGCCCTACACAATGATAAGGGTCTCAAAACACCCCCCTTTAGTTAAAAGGTAAGAAGTATCCCTTGACAAAACACAGCAGTGTAGGTGTGAAAGGAGTAGAGAATACCATAACCTGTTTGTTTACTCTTTGAACAGTGCACTTGCAGGGATTTCTTGTTCACTGTCGCATGTTTGAATGTTATACATAGCTGGTGAGTTTTGTGTGCAGGTCCAGTTGTGGTTGGAATTGTGGGATAGGCTGAGAAACCTCTGCTGGCATTCTGCTTTCATTGGTGCATTTGAGATCGCTTCATTTGCAGACATGCAAGGCCTTCCAGAGGGAACAGTTTCCAAGTGCCTTGTGGAAACTTTACACAGGGGTGCTGTCTTGGTAGTGTTGGAGCTGGGCTGTTCTTTCTGTGTAGGAGGTTTAGTGCACTGCCTGATTGTATTGAATAGTTTGGGCAGTTCAGAAACTAGTTAAATGGGAATTTTTATATTGTGTTTCTGAATACTATTCATTGTGTCAGAGATCCTCTTAGATTTTACCTGGCAAGAGAGGGAAGATAGCTTCTTGTTTGGGCAGCTGAGGGAGGGGGACTTGGGTTTGGTTTTTTGTGTTAGCCTCTTCAGAGAAGATGTAGCAGACCTATACTTGGCCTTGGAGGAGTAGAAGTACAGGATTAAACATATTAATATATGCCATGGGAACACTTAGAATTTGAAAATTTGGTACCTCTTCACATTGAGGCCTTCAGTCTCATCTACTAAGAAGTGCCTCAGTGTTTTCATTGTTCTGGGAGCGAGTGGTGGCCAGTGCTGTGCCTTGTTCGCTCTCTTTTCAGTGCCTTTCTCTCCGGTTCTAGCTTGTATTTGTTTCAAGAAATAAGAGACAAGAATCCAACACAGTCTTTCTTTAAGCTTTCTTTTAAAACAACACTGTCTGATCCCACCCCAAAGGCACAGAGAGTAGAATACTACCTAGAAGTGGCAAGGTGGTAACAAACAGTAAATATCCTATGACTCTCTTCCCAGAAGAGCTCTAGAGAGTGCTTTACACGTATGTGCCAGTGTATATCTATGGGTACAGGTGTACCAAAGAGTGTGAGTCTGCACATACAATGCCCGTGTGTGCTGGTGTGCACAGCTCTAAGTGCACACACAAGTACCAAAATATACACGTGTTGTGTACATTACTATGTGTACGTGTGTTAAATTATCCCCTCAAGTATGACTAAGTTAGTATACAACCCTGTATTTATGTGTACACAGGCTCTACAAGTGTGAGCATAGCCCTGTGTAAGGTGTGTTGATAACATTGCACATATTAGTGTGCACAGCTACATACAAGCAAGTCTTGTGTTTGTGAACATGTGTGCATTGGTAGAGACTATACATGAGTGAGTGTCTCTGTGGTACATGTGCTATCGTGTACAAGTAGAGCTTGCAAATCTCTGTACGTGTGTGCTACTAACAGGTGCCTCTGTATGCCAAGGCTCTATACCAGTAAACAAATACCCGTGTGTGTGTGTGTACTAGTTCTGCACATACCCCTATGTGCAGACATGAACTGTACACACCCAGAAACACAGCTCTGGATACACACCTCCATGCATCCAGCTGCTGTCTCACCTGAGAAAACAAACGTGTGTGATTGTGTTTACCAATGTGTATAGAACAGTAATACAAACCAACCCATTCAAGCTGTTGTTATTTACATTCTTACCTCGTGCCTCAATTTTGTTATAGACTCATTATAGACTTGTTAAAATGTATAAATGTGTAAACTCATTCTCATGTATTGATAAACTAACACTATTCCCGTTACCGTACTTTGTGAAAGACAAGTGAAAGCCCCACAACTAAGTGCTTTAGATAATTGTTTAAGTAACATTTTCGAACAAAGAATTTAAATTGAATTAGTCATTAATATAATTGTACTATGAAAATTACAAGTATCTATTAAGAGGAGGAACAATGTAAAACATTAAAATAATTGGCTTAAAACTGAAGTATAGTAAGAACCAGAGGGCAAGATCAGGTTGTCCCCTGTACTCGCCACCAAGAAGATTATAATAACCCTGCTGCAGGCAGCAACCCTGTAGGCATGGGAGGTGGGGGCAAAAGTGTCCTGGTCTGAAAGACAGGTATCTGCCAGCAAAAGCTGGAATCTCCCTTTGAATAGAGAATGTAAACTCCCTCCCTCAGATTATTATAATTTTGCAATTGGAGGCTCTCAGGCAGAGATTTGTTAACAGGAATAACAGTTCTTTACTAGGAATATTAAACAAACAAAACAAAAAAAGAGAAAATGCAAATGTAATAGCACCGAGAGACAAGCAAAACATAACAAACAAAACTCGAGAAAAACCCTGACAGAGTCAGGGATGTGACCTGACACCCTGGGTGTCAGGGTGTTAAAAGCAGTCCAGATGAAACCCTCCTGGAGTAATAGATGCAGTTCTGTGGAGTGGAGATGGTCCTGTAGAAAGTCCAGTGGTGACAAGATGAGTCCAGTCTTCCTCCGGGAAGAAATCCAGTGGAAAACAAAACAGGGTCGTCCTCTGGTGCTCCGAC
>WBNO01024126.1:0-10626 GCA_013400575.1 Peucedramus taeniatus
CGGGCCGGGCCGGGCCGGGCCGAGCAGCAGCTGCAGCCCCGGCCGGAGCCGCCACGGGCACCGAGGCTGAGCGGGACGTCGGGGCCGGAGGCAGCGGGGAGCCCGTGAAGACACGGTGAGGCTGAGGAGCACCTGCGGCGGCTGCGGCGGCACTGAGGGGACTGGCGGGGAGCTGAGGGGGACGGCGGGGCTGGGGGGGGNGCTGGGAGGGCCGGGGGGCTGAGGGCAATGGCGGCGCTGGGGATGCTGAGGGCAGCGGTGGGACTGAGGGGCGTGGCGGCACTGAGAGCGCTGAGGGCAGCGTGGAGAGCTGAGGGTGATGGCTGCGCTTAGGGCTGTGCTGGTGAGGGCGATTGCAGGAACTGAGGATACTGAGGGCTGGGCGAGTGAGGGCGATGGTGACACTGGGGGGCTGAGGGCAATGGCGGCACTAAGGACGCTGAGGGCAGCATGAAGAGGTGAGGGCCATGGCAGCCTTAGGGCGCTGATGGCAGCATTGAGAGGTGAGGCCGATGGCGACCCTGAGGGCAGCATGGAGAGGTGAGGGCGATGGCGGCACTGAGGGCCCTGAGGGCAGTCGCACTGAGGGCAGCATTGAGAGGTGAGGCCAATGGTGGCACTGAGGCCGATGGCAGCGCCGCTGGACACAAAGGACAATGCCACACACGAATGATGTGGCAGCATGGCTCTGGCCCTGGTGCCACACCATTCCTGATCCAAGCCAGGTGGCACTGTTGTTTCTGGACACCATTTGGTGTCTGGCTGTTGTAGAGCCTTAACACACACTTTCCACAACATACTCTCCAATAAAAAGCTCGACCAAACATCAGTAAACATTGTCACTGGTACATTGTATTAATGCTTGACTCCACTTTATCCTGTTCACTCATATTCCATGGATTAATTCAAAATAGCTGTCACCACTTTAATAGGAAGCATTCTTCTCACTCTGGAGATAGGGAGGGCCATGCCTTTCTCAAAGGTCCCTGAATGATGTTGAGCTGCTACGTAAGTGGAAGCAGCAATTGATATTTGGTCACTCAGGGTTCCAGAGATTTAAACATGATTTTGACAGATACCAAAATCAGCTGGAAAAGGAACTTTCCAATACAATTTGAAATGTTAGAAAACAGGCATTCAGAGAATCAGAGAATTACTGGGTTGGAAGAGACCTTCAAGATCATCGAGTCCAACCCAGCCCCAACACCTCAACTAAACCATGGCACCCAGTGCCACATCCAGGCTTTGTTAAACACATCCAGGGATGGTGACTCCATCACCTCCCTGGGCAGAACATTCCAGAACTTTTATCACCCTTTCTGTAAAAAACTTTTTCCCAATATCCAACCTGTATTTCCCTTGGTGCAGCTTGAGACTGTGTCTTCTGGTTCTGTCAGTGCTGCCTGGAGAAAGAGCCCAAGCCCAGCTCAGGAGCTGTAGAGAGTGATGAGGTCACCCCTGAGTCTCCTTTTCTCCAGGCTGAGCACCCCCAGCTCCCTCAGTGGTTCCTCACAGGGTTTGTGTTCCCAGCCCCTCTCCAGCCTCAATTCCTCCTGTGGATGCACTCGAGCTTCTCAACGTCCTTCCCAAACTGAGGGGCCAGAACTGGACCCAGCACTCGAGGTGTGGCCTCAGCAGTGCCAAGAACAGAGGAAGAATGACCTCCCTGCTCCTGCTGCCCACACCATTCCTGATCCAGGCCAGGAGCCATTGGCCACCAGGGCACACTGCTGGCTCCTGTTCAATCAGCTGTTGGCCAGTACCCCCAGGTCCCTTTCTGCCTGTCCAGCCACACTGTCCCCAGCCTGTAGCATTGCAGGGGGTTATTGTGGCCAAAATGCAGGATTGGGCACTTGGACTTATTAAACTCCATCCTACTGGACTCTGCCCATCCATCCAAGCGTTCCAGGTCTCCCTGCAGAGCCCTCCCACCTTCCAACAGATGGACACACGCTCCCAGCTTGGTGTCACCTGCAGGTTCACTAATGAGAGCCTCAATCCCCTCGTCCGTGTCATCAGTGAAGCTGCTGAACAGAGCTGTGCCCAGCCCAGAGCCCTGGGGGACAGCCCTGGTGCCTGGCCCCAGCTGGATGCAGCTCTGCTCACCAGCCCTCCCTGGGCCAGCCCTGCAGCCAGTCCTGAGCCCAGCACAGAGTGCTCCTGTCCCAGCCCTGGGCTGCAGCTTTTCCAGGAGTGTGCTGTGGGAGACAGAGCCAAGGGCCTGGCTGGAGTCCAAACAGACACATCCACAGCCTTTCCTGCCTCCACCAGGAGGGTCACCTGGTCATAAAAGGAGACCAGGTTGGTCAAGCAGGACCTGCCCCTCCTAAACCCCTGCTGGCTGGGTCTGATACCCTGGCCATCCTGTAGGTGCCCTGTGAAGATTCTCAGTATAAACTGTTCCATGACCTTACCAGGTACTGAGGCCAGACTGACTGGTCTATAATTGCTAGGATCCTCCTTCCCACTCTTGTTGTGCATGGGTGTCACACTGGCCAGCTTCCAGTCATTTGGAACCTCACCAGTGAGCCAGGACTGCTGGTAAACGATGGAGCGTGGCTTCCCAAGCTCATCTGCCAGCTCCCTCATCACCCTGGGATGGATCCCATCTGGGCCCATGGATTTAGGAACATCCAAGTGTCCTAGCAGTCCTCTGACTGCCTCCTCCTGGATAACAGGGGGCCATTCTCCTCCCTGACACCAGCCCAGGAGGACACTTGTCCTGAGGACAAGCTGTCTTCCCACCCAAGAGTGAGGCAAAGAAGGCATTAAGCACTTCTGCCCATCTGCATTACTGAGTTTACTCCTGTATCCAGTAAAGAACAAAGGCTGATCTTACCCTTCCTTTTGCCATTAATATATTTGTAAAAACATTTTTTATTATCCTTTACAAAAGTTGTCTAATTAAGTCCAAACTGAGCTTTGGCCTCCCTAATTTTTTTCCTACCTAATTTTTTGCCCCAGCAACCCCATTAAACACTTTCTGAGAGACCTGACCCTCCTGTCAAAGATGATGCATCCTCTTTTAATTCCTAAGTTCCTTCGAAACCTCATTACCTATCCAGGCTGGGCATTTGCCTTGTCAACTCATCTTTTGGCACACAGGGACAGTCTGTTCCTGTGCCCTCAAGATCCCTGCTTTGAAGCATGCCCACTTTTCCTGGACTGTATGCATGATCACAGTCATACATATTCATTACAGCTTGCCAAAAAACCCACCATAGTTCTCTTCCTCTGTTTCTTCACTGGTCCCAGCTACACTTCTCCTGTGTGCACAGTTTTACATCCTTCTATCTGTTTTGTCAGTCCATCTTTAACCTCTATCCAGCACCTTCAGGGTAACTGAAAATTTCTATTCTGTATGTTGTTTGTCAGGACAAACTACTGTTGTCCAGCATGAGATTTTGGATACTGCATCTTTGTCTCTGGTACTGAAATCTCAAGTATAATCAGCAGGAGCAGAAGGACTGTACAGCAGTGAAGAGGCTCCCTGAAATCCCTTTTGCCAGAGGAGATGCCCAGGGGGTTTCTAACTCCAAGCAAGAGCAGGGACCCAGGGCAGGGCACAGGGCTGCCTTCAGAGCAGGGGAAGGTGGGCTCAGAGCTCTCTGAGGTGCCAGTGCCCAGAGAGGCTTTGGGGATGTACTGGGTGTCCCCAGCCCCCTGCCTCCTCCCACCCTGACCTGCTGAGCCTCCTTTCTCCTACCAGGAGCTCTGACCCTCGTGTCCTTCCTGGCTCTGCTGGACATCCAGCCCAGGCTGCAGCACCATGACCAGACTGATATGGACATGGCCAAAGGGATGCATTCAGGGCATTCCAGGGTGGAATCAAGCTCAGCTGATTCAGTCTTGATTGTAGCATATGCTAAATCAGGAGGAGGAAAACTCAGCTTGCACTTCATATTTTCTTCAAACTTACCTTGTTTTTAGGTCCTGTGTGAGGCTGGCATGGATTCCCTTGGAACTAAATCAGTAATTGCATAGGGCTTCTGTGCAATTTGGATGTTCTCTAATAGCAGCAGCCTTTCAAAAAACAAACAACAAGAAAAAGAGGAAGGAAAAAAAAACTATAATATCATTTGGTTTTGTCATCTGCCATATATAGGGCAGGTCAAATGGAGATGCTGAGATGGTGCTTGTGGAAATGGAATTGAGCCATTTGTTACACAGGGATCTCCTGGTACTGCTGAAGTTCATCTCTCAGGTGCCTTCAGCTTCCAGGAGCAAACGTGTGTTCGATGACTCGAGAGACAGGAAAGCAGAGGAGCGTTGTCTGGAGATCCAGTGCTGCAGCTGGGAAGGGCACTGGAATGGCACATCCCCAGTGGAACTGGCACTCAGGGACACCCAGCAGTGCCGGGTGCTCAGAGACCCCGAGACCAGCACAGCTCGTGCCCTTTTCACTGTTCTGCTTGGGAGGAACTGGCCCTGAAGCTGAGGTTCCTGTGATGAAAGCAGAGCTCCGGGCATCCTGTGGATCCTCAGCTGCTCCTGGGCTCCAGCCACCCCATCCCTTCTCTTGGCTGCCACTTTCATGACCTGTGTGGTACCATCCCCTCCGTGGTGCTCAGTAGGGAGCTGACACTGCTGGGTGCCAGTTACTCAATTATTAGTGATGTCCTTGCTGTGTGAGGAAAGAAATGGCCAATTCTGTTATATTGTCTTTGCAGACTTCTCTAAAAGGAGAGAAAATACAAGTTGTAATTGAAATTTAAAAAATGTTTTTGGTGCAGAACTATCAACATCCATAAACTTCATGTTTTAGGGGTTTTTTTTCATTGTCTGCACTGTGTCTCCAACTGGTGTTTAGGAGACCAGGGATCACCCTTTGATATTTCCCATCATCTTTTATGAAGTGTTAAATGCCATCCATGCATTTTGGCAAGAACAGGAATCAAGTCACTAGAGAGTGGCAGAAAAACCTTTTATTTCTGCTTCTGCTACAGAAAGACCAGGCCATGACTGAGCATTTTGGGAGTGGGTAATGACACTAAAATTGGCCAGACAGAAACTTTCTAACACAATTTGATTACTAGAAAGCAGCCATTCTTTATTGCAGCACTGGGCACTCAAGGGATCCTTCCTCCATTCGAGTGCAAGAGTGTTGGGTGGTCAGAGATTTTATCTCACATACTGATTACGTATTCATTAGTTATTCCCACTTATTTGACTTTCTTTTGACATGGTCATACCCCTTATTGGAAGTCCTGTATGATTCTTTGGGGTCTGTCTTTAACATCCAGTGTCCTTTTTAGGTGTCTGATCCTCCAGCCCCTCTTTTGAGTAAATGCAGTATCATTTATTCAATGATATTGAGTAAGGCACTAAAAGCAGCATCGTTGCTCTTGCCTTCTGCTGTCCTTATCATGCTCCCCCTTTTCTTGAGACTCAGTTCCTTAGGGCACTGGTCTCTCAATATCTCTATTTCATTTATAGCATACAACAGCTAAAACACTGCATCATGATGCAAACTAAAACCACACAGCAATTATTGTGGTGACCATTACAAACAGAGGTTTTCACCAGCTGGGTAACCAGGAGTTAACTTTGGTCCAGATTTCTTCTTGAGCTGTGCATTGTAAAATGTTGTCACTTGGAAAGGCCTGGCTGGAGCAGAGCAGTTCCCCAGTCTTTCAAGCAGACCCAATCTCCAGGTTGGAACTCGTGCCCTGGTGTGTCCAGTCCTGTCAGTCTGGGGATCTCCTCTGCTCACTGGAAATCCTGTAAAGTCTTACTAAGAGAAATGAGGTAATTATTCAAACCAACCCCTCCTTTTACATGTGTATTTCCTGGAATGTGTGGAACTTAGTAGGGTTGACCATGGAGCAGCTCAAAGGGGCTGATTTTGCTGGTGCTCCACAGCTTGGACCAGGAAGTAGAAGTAGAGCTTGAAGTAGAGCTTGGACCAGGTAAGCCTTGGACCTGTGTCAGGGCTTCCTGACATATTGTACCCAATTTCAATTTGATTGTATCATTCATGCACTCTAATTTGCCAATAGCTTTGTGCCTCTAAGGAGCATGATGATCCCAAGCTGTTCCCAAGGCTTTCCTAACCTGTTGCACCACTTCTGCAATAGAGTGGGAACCTCTGTCTGATGACATTCCCAAAGGTACCCCAAATCCAGGTATTATTTGATTCAACAGTATTTTAGTCACTTCTCCAGCCTGGTTGGTGCAACAAGGGATGGCTTCTGGCCACCCAGAAAAGCTATCCACCTGAACTAGCAGGGATTCATATCCCCCTTTTCTGGACAATTCAGTAAAATCAATCTGCCAGCATTCACACAAAACATTCCAGATTTTATGGTTCCTAGCACTACTTTGTTAGCCACATTAGGATTGTTTCTTTTACAAACTATGCATTGTTGGATTCTTGATTGTACAATCTGAGCCATTTTAAACCCAAGTATAGATTTTTTTTAAATGTTTCAAGAGTTTTTTGGTAATCCAAGGAGTGGTTTAATGTTTGTGATCCACTATTTCACACAAAATGGATTCTGGGACTACTCTTTGCCCAGTTGGAGTAACAGCCCAGCCTCGTGGATCAAATCCTGCTTCTAAGATTTCAATTAATTGACAGTCTTTAAGCACTATACTCTGGTTTTTTTTCCATTTTTGATTGACGTGCCTTGAGAAGTCAAAAAGCCTCTTTGTTTCTAGATGGCCCCATGTGCATGTATCACTCCAAAAGTGTGTTTTTAATCAGTCCAAATGTTAACTCATTTTGCTTTACTCATTTCCAAAGCTCAAGTGAGTGCAATTAGTTCTGCTTTCTGGGCTGAAGCATCAGAGGGGACCACCCCTGATTTGATTCCCTCATGGTGTGGAGTCACTGACTCTCCAGAGAGTCGTTTTCCATTTCAGACAAAGCTGCTCCCATCACTAAACTATTCCCAAGTAGGTCTTTCCAAGGGGCTGTCTCTTAGGTCATGTCTGTTGGAATACACTACTTCTGTAGTCTGTAAGCAGTCATAAGCTGGGGGTTCTTCCTACTTGTTGGGCAGATAAAAACATAGCAGGGTTAACGATGGAAGTTGTTTTGTGTGTCACAAGGTACACATGGTGTACCAACTGCACCATGTGTGGTTCATAAATGACAATATTTTGCCCCAAAGTCAGTTCTCGAGCTTCCTGGATCAAGAGAAGAGCACTGCCCTGAGACTAAGCCAGCCTTGGCTGATGATATTTAGCTGTTTTGAAAAAAAGGTCACAGCTCTGGTGCCCAGGAACTGTGACAGCACTCCCAGTGCGGGTTTCATCTTTCAGTGGGAAATAGTTCATAGGGTCTGGCAGCCTCAAAGCAGGGGGAGCTGTAACGAGGCAGCCCATGAATCATCAGTCCAGGGTAAAAAGTCCTCCTGAGGTATCTTCAAGAGCTCACACAGCCCATGATTGCTGATCCACAGGTGACCCCATCCCACCATCCCAAGAAATGCACACAACTCTCCCACCTTTCATGGCTCTGGGAGTTGGCAAATTGCTTCTTTTCTTTCCTGTCCCAGTCTCCTTTGTTGAATCCCAGAACAGGTTACTGTGGTCTGGAATATTTGTCTTTGGGTATTCTATATCTACAGCCCCAGGAAATTCAACAATGCCACAGTTTAATCCCAGCATTGCTGTTGAGTTTCAGTGCCTCTCTGAATGTCCTCTCCATATTGGAACAAAGCTCCAAGAGGGCTCTGATTTTTCCACTCTACCAGTTCATTTGACAATTGATTCCAAACATGGTGGGCCTCTTTTTAAATCCCTGCAGTAGAGCTGTCCAAGCCTCTTGGGTTCTTCTTCCATGTGTTTGGATTTTCCCATTCAAAAGCAAAAAGCTCTTACTCAAAGGGATACAGAAAGAGGCATCTTTCAGATCTAATACTGTGAAGCATTTTAATTTTTCAGTCAAGATTGTTAGGAAGGTATAAGGATTTACTGCTGCTGGGTGTGTGTATTCTACCATCTCATCTCATTTATGGCTTTGAGGTCCTGTACCAGCTGGCAAACCTTTCCATTTTCCTTCTTCACTGGCAAAATAGGGGTATTTTATCAAGTTTTCCACAAGGGGTAATAACTCCTTACTACTTTTTCTTTTCAAAAGGCAAAGTTTTTGCTTTACCAGTCCTGCTCCAGGTTTCAGTTTAATTCTTACAGGCTCTGCTCTTTGGGATCTCCCAAGCAGCTCTCCAGGCCAGACTATGGGAATCACTTTATCCCCAAATGATACCAGCACATGGATCATGTCTCATTTCAGTAACTGTAGTGCAAAAATAGAGACTTCCACATAATTAGATTCTGGAATAATCACCTGTATTATGCCTTTTTTAATTTAATTTCAGCATTTAGTTTTTCCAGTAGATCTCTCCTAAGGAGAAGCTTTGGCAAACTGGGTAGATACAAACACTGGTGAGTCATTAATCCATGGTTTTTCCAATTTAAAATAAATGGGCTCAAAAATGGCCAAGTTAATTATTATAAAACCATTACTTAAATTTCCTTTTACTGGGAAATCTGGTGGTGCATCCACCTTGCATGCCCTGCCACATCTCTGCTTAGCTCTAATTCTCCCTAAAACTCTGCTCCTTGACACATGCTCTCTATCTCCTTTATCTTCTCCTCTGCTCTTTGATGCATCCTCCCTATCCTCTCTATCTTCTCTTCCAGATGTGCTAAATCTGCCTCTTTTTGTGGCAATTCCCTCACAGCATCAGCCTCAGCAGCCTGATTATCTGTTCCCCCATCCAGCCTGCAGTTACTGACCCTAAGATCTGAATCATCCTCCTTTTTGGGGAGTTGTTTACCACAAATTTGTCCTATGCTGCTTGTAAAACAGTGTTTTGAGTCTTCTCCTTGGTTCTCCTCTTCAGGAGGCAGCACCAAAGGGTCTGAAGGTGCTGGATTCAAGCCACAATCTTTCTGCCATTCCAGATGATTCCACAAAGTGACAAAAATACCAGCAGACATCACCTCATCCCATTTCTGCTCCGGTGCTGTAACAATGTATTGTAATTCGGGGTTCCGTCATGAGGGCACTGTTCTCCAGAGTGCAGTCTGTACCATGGCCACCACTGATTTCAGTACTTAATCAGATTCTCCCTGGCCACTGTTCCTCCAGAGGAGCCCCCAGTCTTGCTCCAATGTTGCAAAATGCAACCAAGTGGGGATTTTTTCAGAGTGCCCCCTTTAGACTGTCCACTGCACATCTCCAAATAAAAGACCCAGAATGTTACAATACAGATTCAAATATGAATACAAATACAGGTACAAATACAAAACAATTATCAGTCAATAAAACCAAGTCAAATAAGTTCTAGAATACTGAATATAACCCACTCACTGTGCTGGAAGATCCTCACATCTTATGTGGGCAGGATTCCCTGAAAAATGCTTTATTATTGAACAGGTTCTTACCTGTGTCCCAGACTGATCCGAGGGTCTGTGGTCTTCTCCAGGAAAGTCCCAGTGCTGGCATGAAGATCCAGAGACCCCTCAGATCCACAGGAGATCAGGAAGAACATCCCGTCTGGAACTGCCAGAAATGACACTGAAATTGGCCAGACAGAAACTTTCTAACACAATTTGAGTACTAGAAAGCAGCCATTCTTTACTGCAGCACTGGGCACTTGGGGGATCAGCCCTGTGCTGGGTGCACAGAGATTTTATCTCACACATTCATCAGCTATCCCCACATCCTTAACTTTCTTTGACAGGGTCACACCTCTTATTAGACGTCTTTGTGTGGTTCTTTGGGGTCTGTCTTCAACATCTGGTGTCCTTTTCAGGTGCTGTTCCTTGACCTGTTCCTCAATCCCCTCTTTTGAGTACTCACAGTATCATTGTTTTGCCTAACTTGTGCCTTGTCACAGTTGTTACAGCTCAGCCTTGCAGAGCTGAGCTGGTGTCCTGCTTGCATTTGGCATGGCTTCATCTTCATCCTTCATCTGTGTGTCCAAGGCTGTGCTATTCTGTTCTACTGACCTTATCAAAACTTCTGACTCCCATGGGCTGCCCAGAACAGAGACCCAAAGTGCTGGGGACAGCACCCACCAAGGATGGACCTCCCCAGTGCAGCAGAGAGAGCTGTACCCAGCTGGCACCAGGCTCTTCTCCCAGGGAACAAGAAAAAGGATGAGAGGAAAGTGCTGAGAGATGCACCTGGGAAGGTTTAGTTGGGTGTTTGGAAAGATTTCTTCTCCTTTCCAAACATCCAATTTAAAAAAGTGTTGTCAAACATTGGACCAGACTGCCAGGGCTGTGGTGGTGTCACCATTAAAGAGAGGGTAAATTTGGCACTTGGGACATGACTTCGTGGTGGGATTGGTAGTTTTGGGTTAACGTTTGGATTTGGTGACTTGAGAACTCTCTGCAGATCTCACTCTGTGTTCTCTTCACTTGGGGATTCAGGGCCACATCACCTCCACAAGAGCGATTTGTCACTGACAGGGACTCGGGGCCAGCTTGGAGACACGCACGGGCACCCACGGACACGCAGGCACAGGCAGGGACACGCAGGCACAGGCAGGGACACGCACAGCCCGGTAAGTTTTGCAGGCCTTTATTGGCATCCGCAGCCCCCGGGCCGCGCTCCTCGGGCCGTGCTTGGCCGAGCCCCGCGCTCGCTCAGCGCCGGCGGCGGCGTCT
>WBNO01024127.1:0-25099 GCA_013400575.1 Peucedramus taeniatus
TCTAGGTATTTTTTTCCACAGTGAAGTTCACTTACATTAAGCACAGTGCTAGGGAAGGTATCTCTTCCTGTCATTAGAAGTACCAGTAGCAGTGATGCTAAAATTGAAATTAAGGACAACTGCATTTTGATAGGTGAGAAAAGTGAGCTTTTAAATGTTTGAGCAGCCTTATTTTCATTGAGAGCATCTATGTAAACATAGGAAGGGATTAGGAAGTTACATTTCCTTAAACTAAAATTATCCTAAAGCAGCCTATGTCAGTCTAATACTAAGCTATCTAATACCATTTTTTTCTATTGATTGAAGGAAAATTTCAAATTTAGCTCAATTGAACTGTGTACATTCCACTGAAATGATAGGGTGCATAGATCAAAATGCATACAATAGCATGTAAAAATCAGTGGAATGTTTTTGTTACCACAGTGGTCTTCGTATCACTCCTACGAAGTCTCATGCAGCTAATACAAGAGTGTGTCGTAAACCAATCAGGATAAAAATGCAGACTTAGAATCCTGACCTGGGATTTTCTCAAGGATGAATCCCCCTTGTCATTTAAGCACTGCATTAGATGAAAGCTTAGCCCTATGCTGATCTAAATAATCAATGCGGCATTATTCAGAGTTCTGTCACAAATCTGTATGATTCTTTGCCAATTCTTGTTCTTTTCCATGCATGGCATGTCAGGCTGACGAAGGAAGGCTTGTACACTGGGAAAAGATTTTAATTAATTGCAAGATTAAAGTATTGTCATGAAACAGATGAATAGTTCTCATGAGTCCTCACTAGGCTCCCAAAGCAGCAGTGTCAAGCAGAAGCTTTCATTTCTTCAGTGCTTCTGCTCAATTTCCCAGAAAGCAGGACCCAGCAGCACATCCTACTTGCACTGGTACCAGCCAGCATCCTGCAAAAACCACCAGGCAGGCTGCAAGCAGAATCATACCCTCGACCTTTTCTGCACTCTTTGTGACAAGAAACAGTACAGCATTTTCCATTTAAAGGTATAGTACACTTTAAAAATACAAATCTGGAACAGCCAATATCCAGACGTCTCATTTTACAGTAAGCTTGCTCTAGCTACATTGATATAGTTCCCAGAAAAGCTTTTTTTGGATTTACACTATCTTCCTGGATATATGCCCTCTTCTGTAACATATGGATTTTTGCCGTTTTTTAATCCACCTATTTTATGTGTTTTATTATTAGACTAATAACTCAATTTGATGGAAAAGGAGAGAGAAAAGAATTTATTTTTTAAAAAAATTGAATCATTACATCAATTGTGTGACACAAGACATTGATGAGAAGGATGGGGTTTCTGCAGATGAATGGAAAACAGCAGAGCTCTTACTTCATTACTTGATATTTTTGTCAGGGGTGTGATAAAGACTACATCAACACCTTCTTTAATATCTTGAGCACAAGGAGAAAAATACTAAATTATAGCAAACAAATTAATTCATCAATTCTCCCCTACCATGGATAATCTTAACAAAATCAATGGTATCAATAGAACCTATATTTTATTTCCTTGTAATTATGTCTAAAAAGATCAGAGCAGCTCTTGGATTGGCTATTTCTGCTAGATCTATCAGCTGTGAAATAGTTAACAAGAATGCCTTCATTAGGTTCCCTCAGCAGCAGCACCCACAATGAAGTGGGCAGCACAGGGTATCATTTTCTAGAAGCTACTGTTTCAAGCTGTCTGCAGATGCAGACAGAAATCAAGGCAACTGCTTAGGCTCATTTGACATTTTGAAGGTTATCTTTGTAACCATAAGGAGAAGAAGCTTAATTACTTCTTCAATGAAAGCTCAGATTCTGAAGCACTATTATATGGCACATTCAAAATGAACTATAATTGTGTAGCAATTTAGGTGACTGTATAATTACATTACACACTGGCCCCTTGCAAGATTCTGAATGTCTCTCTAAGGTGGTAGATAAAAATGGGTGGTGCCTTTATGTGGAGGCGTGTGCAGGCCCTCTCTCCCCACATTAAAATAGAAAAGGACTATGGAGCTAAACATGTTGCATTTTGCATTTATACATAAAAGTTTGTAAAGCTAAACTTCCAAACCAGGACATCTCCAATGTATTTTAATGTGAAAGCTAAATTTTCTATGACTGTAGCATTTCCTACGGTATTTAACAGAAACTACTTCTGAGACTCGTTCTTTGGAAACCTGGCAAGGCTCAAGAGGACTCTTAAGTGTTTCATGACAATACTGTAATTGTACAATTAATTAAAATCCTCTCATCAAAATAAAACATCTTCAGCATGTTTTCTAACTACTGAGTTTCCAAAGTATACAGGAAGGTTTTCCCCAGCCTGTCTACTGGACCCTCAAACCCTCAGAACTTTTCTCACCTCTTTCTTTGAAGACTTGGAGTGCCAAGCAACAATTCAATATCAGTCGAGCACTAAGGCATGGGGATCCCACTTCAGCAACCTGTACATCTGTTGCCTTGCAACCTCCCCATAGGACACATATCCTAGGCATTCAGAAAAGTGCTTCTGTGACACACCATCTCCATGGCTGACCAGAGGAGCATGATCAAACTGTACACATCGCTGGGAAGTCAGCTAGAGTTTTCCACAGTCCTCAGGTGACCGAAATCTATTCTGTGGTGAGAACCAAAGTACAGTAAGAGGGGATAATCCAGAAATTCCATTCAAAAACACACCTAAACTGAAATCTTATCCAAACTGAAATGCTAAAATAGGTGCATCCATTCAGAGGCTAAAGTCTGGAGCCAGTTTGAGGTCCTCTCCCTACACAACACTTTGTGTATTTTTTCCCAAGCATGATACTACCAGTAACAAAATATTATTAAGAGAAACAGAGAACAACTGAAATTTTCTGTCAGACAAAGGCAGACATTGTTTGCCAATCAGTAAAGAATACAGTTTATTTCCAATTGTAGCCTTCAACATTTTTTTCTAGCAACACTTGCTATGTGATTTTTTTCTCTGTATTGATTGTGATCTAATGTACTGCTATTGCATTAAGGAATTCATCAAAATTTGAAAGTAAAACTTTTAACAATTTCTACAGAAAAGAAGAGGGACCTAGAGTGGAAAAATGTTGTACAATCTTATTCTAAACAGTCCCTAGTGCTCTTGGTAGAAGAGGAAACACTATTGATTTTGAAAGCTATCATCTCATATTCCCTTAGCGTCACTTTAAATGTTCCGTAAGGAATTAGGCCTGATGCTAACAAGCCACACTTCCTGATTGTGCTAAATGGGTTACCAGGTTCAGCCACAGGCTTCTCAGATAAGCCCATGATCTTTCCTCTTTATTTCATTTTCATACTAAGGTAATGTTTTCTAAGAGTAATACCCATAGCCCATCATATCTTAAAAAATCCTAAAAGAAGATTAAACAGCTGAAGTTGAAATAGAAGAAAGTATGGGGCAAGGGATGCTAGTTCTTTTAATTCTTATATGCACTGTTTTGCTTTATACAAATACGTTTCAGTTCTACAATTTTTATGCAGCAGTCATAAAATCACCACGTTTATTTACAACATTTAAGTAAGTGGTAGTTTTCAGTCTATTCCTTTAAATAATGAAATTATAAATTACATTAAATTTACAAGTTACAATACTAAACTGGACAGCAATCGCCTTCTTAAAATGGATATCTTTTTTAATTTTAATTTTTCATTTAGTCATAAAAATTAATACCTATAGAGATGGTGATGCAAACTGATATATGCCAAAATACAGTGTAAAGTTCAGTTCTCTTAAAGTGTTTATAAACTGTTTAATTTAAGTGAATTTTTACTCAGAATTAAAAACATTACAATTATATATAACATTAAACAGCTGTCCAAATTTTTGCAAGTTCCCACATCTTGGCTGGACTTTGACTGACTCTTTCATTCTGCTACGATATCAGCAGAACAATTATAATAGCACAAGAAAGCCAGGTAAAAGACTGAGATCAAAGGAGGCTCATATGTAAAACAAGATGGAAGGCATCTAAGGTTTTGTGTGCTCTGATCATTCACCAGTATTCATAAATTTTTTAACAATTTTCAAGTCTTTTTGCTTTTGTGTATTCTATTAATTTCAATAAAATGTGCTCTAAACACTTCACAGGCATTAGGAGGGCGCAGAAGTAATCAGCCTGAAGCATTTGCAGGGTGAAGAACATTTCCCCAGGATGTTCAGTGTGCAGGTGTAGAACTACCATTTCTTGGTGAAGCCAGAATGCTGCTTTGTTTGATCTTCAGTTTTATTATAAGTGAAATAGGATGCCAGAATTAAATACAAACCTTCTACCTATCAGAGAGCATAATTTTTCTGTTCTGGTCAAAGCCAGGCCTCAAAAGATAAACACAGGGTAAAAATAATTGACTGTGTATTTGGCCAGCTGCGATATTAGTTATTATTTACATTATTATTTAATGTTCCTGTAGATGCAACAATCCTTTTGGGGCTGCCCCGTGATTTTGTTCTAGTCCATGCTTTCCTTCCATTTCAGTTAGCTTAAACATCCTGCAGATTCTGGGGCTCAAATTTCCATTACCTTGTTCATTTTTACAACATATCTGTTCATCACCTTCCCCACAACTGGTTCAAGAGCCCAGACTCCTCAACCAATTCCCCATGTCCTTTAGAAGAATCCCACATGCTCTCTTATGGCAAAATTCTGTGAGATGCTGAGAGCTTCCAGCAAAATGCTAGATACCTTCACAATATTTTGAAGGAAGTAATTCTCTATCAATGATGTTTGTGCATTGTATGCTTTATCACAGAGAAAGGCTTCTTTTATGGAGTAAGGGGAACATCTCTTTTATCCACAGATTGACCTATTACTGAGGTATGATATTTCCTCATTTTATTCCTTGTATGAGAGAAATTCTGGACACTAACTCTCATACTTCATGGAATTCAACACAGCAGTTTCTTAGAATATGGTTCATTACCAGCAACAGCTCAAGAGAGAATGGAAATGATATTGGGAAAAGTAAGAAAAATCACAAGATTTCAGCTTGACAAGACTCCTTTAAGTCATATTTATTTTAACATAAAATTACTACATTTTTGTTAAAACAAAGAATTAAAAAATTACCAAAACCCTGCTGACTTCTAAGCAGACTTTTAGATTATGGAATTTATTTTCTTCCACATGGAGGTAGAAGCAAGTATTGCTTTTCAGGCTTCCACCTTAGAATAATTAAACTCTAAAGTGACCTAAGGAGTAGGCACAAAGAAAGACAAAAAAAAAAAAAAAAGATTTTCTTTGAGGAAAAAAATTACACAAGCCTAAAAAAGCAGCAAATAAATGCCCCAGACAGGCCTCATGCCTGTGCTCCACGCAGATTATCTGTGTGTTTTAGAGATGCAGCTGCATCTCACTCTGGTCCTATTCTACAGCCAAAAAGGTAAAGGACCTAGTACTTTTATTCGTTACTCCACAGCATCCCATCTATTAGAACTCCACAATGGCAGTAACTGGAGCAGGTAAAAAAAAAAAAAACTAGGGATACTCTGTGATTCCCAGGTGATATACTGGTCACTGCATTGGGCTGGCAGTCTAATCCAAGAAAACATATTTTGCACTTCTGCTGAATGAAACCTTAGACATCCATGTTTAAAGAGCATAACAATAAAGTACAATCTGATCACACCAAGTAAATTCCTTGTACACACTAACATCAGTAGAAAGAAAATTGAAACAGCAGGATGTGCTAGAGAAGACTCGACTTTAATTACAATGAATGTAATACATGGGAATCCTAAATTACTACATTATTACAAACTATAACACAATCTGCTATCTGACTACATAGCCTTCACACTGATGACTTTTAAGCCTTCAAGAAAACAATAAACCCCATTTCCAGAAAATTGTGATTAGAAAGTAGCTTAGCAAAAAATTCTGGAAATGGGCTACTTGAATAGAACATGAAATTATACAGATTTAAGGACTTGAATTATGGCCTAAGACACTCCTCTCAAATTACTTTAGAGGCAGGTTCTATGAAGAGCATCTCCTCAATTCCTATAGGCTTTAGAACTGCTACTTAACAAGGAGCCATAACAATATACAGCAGTGAACACAATGCGCGCAGTTGCAACGGTTCAGTGTGGCAAGGAGAGAAAGAGAATGGGGAGGCAGCTGTACTAGTGGTGGAAAAGTTCTTGTAAAACCTTTTGAAGGCAAGAGAGGTAGATATCAATTAGCCTTTGTGAGGAATGTAGAGCGCTGTTACAGATCTAATGAAAGTACCAACTACTTAAAAGAGAGAACAGACCAACAAAACCAATTACCTATGCAGTACTGGGATGGAATTGATGTTGCTCTTATGAAGTTACATTCTTTTCCACCGAGCAACGTAGGCTTTTATCAGCACTAACGTCTGAGCATTTGAAGAATATGATCTCTTCTGATACCCATCTGGAATATGAGAGGAAGGAAAGCTGCCTTTGGATGCAAGATGATCACCTTATCTTAGGATATCCAGTAGTAGTCTTAGTCTTAGAAGGTAAATCAAGAACATCAAGCCCTGCTACTGAAATGGTTTTGTTCAGGCAGAAGCTATACTGATAACATTGGAAATATCTTGTCTGGTCTTTCACAGCAGCTTGGAAATTGGAGGAATAGATATCAGCATGTAATAGAGCCAAGGGCCGGTGAATAAAGAAAGCCCCTGCCAATGCTTCTGGGTCTTGAAGGAAATTCAAGGCAGTAAAAACACAGGAAACAAAGACACACTGAAACCTAGAGTGAAATAGAGCACAGTAATGCACTTTTTCCTTCAGCTGCCTCCCTCTAAATACAGGCTTTACCCTTTGGACCACAGGTTGAAGGCAAAATGAGAGTTGAAGATCACAAGGAACATCCTTTATAACTGCTACAGCAACTTACCCTACATAAGCCATGCATATTGCACAACATCTGCAGGAGCCCAAAGGATGAAAAGAAACCTGTATTACCTCTGACAATTCATGAATGAAATAATTACAGAGTTGGTGTGGAAACAGCTACACTGGACCTGTTTTACAGCAGGATAAAATTTCTGAAAGGACTTCCTAAATCTAAATTTACAGTCAAAGTAACAGAAATCACAAATGTTTTCTAAGTAATGGCTTTTAATTCCTTGAAAATCTAGAATGTGAAGATTTACTATGTTTCCAACTTAAACTTTGATTTTTTCAAATATTTACTAGATTCATTCTTGTAAATTCCATATCATGGAGCCTGTGGATGTTTGGAGTAATTAAAACATGACATCACCCTGAAATAAAGCTTGAGTGCTCCACCTGAGCTTGCTCTGTATAAAACCCCTTTTTTTTCTGCACTAACATGACTTATTTTTTTTATTAGTTAAAAGGTCAGCAAACATACAGGATACTCTGTCCAGTGCCACTGAACAACACAAACATAGCAGAATTGATTCGTAAGGTGTCTCATTTACCAGTGTTCAGTGAACCAGAAACATCGTCTGTTAAGTGATGGATATTGACAGCTCCACAAATGGCCATGAAGATGTCATTTCATAAGAGCCCCCATGCACAGGGCATTACTCACTCTGGAACAGCCCTTTGCCTCTTCCCCTCAGCGAGCTGTAAATCATGTCATTAACCAAGTGCTTCCAAAGCACAGTGATCTGTCATGATCCAGTGAAGATACCAGTTATAATGTGGGCACTTAATCTGTCAGAGCCTGTGGTGATGCATTTGAGAGTGAGGATCCCCATGTTTAGCAGCCCACCCATAAGTATTCAGTGACAGAAGTTAAATGGCAACATGAATTAATTCTTTCATCATGTGGATATATGGGACCATTACAGGCATTATTCTGAAAAAAACAGAGGATTGTTCTCAAACTTACTTTCCTCCTTCACCCTGAAGCCTATTTAATTTTTCTTTTAAAATTATATGTCCATCATTTCATGTGTTCAGATCAGACTAATTGTTTTACCACTGTAAGCAAAACAGATTCTTTAAAAATGCTAATATCTGGATTTATTTTTGTAACATTATATGAAGGCTTACAACTGACATTTTCAGATGTTTTCCTTAACTTTGGTGGTATGAGGGCATGAGACAATTCATTTGAAATAAGGAAAACTCTGCCAGCAGTAGTCTTCCAGAGACTTTTTTAACCATGTCATACTCCTGCCTCTCAAGGCCTGATAAAGAGGGGAAGGAAACTTGTCAAAGCAGCAGTTCAGATAAAGTTCCCATTTAGATGGGACCACTAGAGGATGAATTGGAGAAGCATCATTAAATGCTCCTTGATTCTCATCTCCTGATACCTCATTTAGTTTTGTCAAGTCCACTCATTTCAGTTAAAAAAAAATTAAATGCCAGAATAAACATAAAATACATCTGCTCTATATAATAATCTTACTGTGCCATGAAAATAGAAAATTATATTAGGTTACAGTGTATCGACTGATATTATTTTTACTACTGTTATACTTTTAATCTGTACTCTGAAGAAGCAACTTTCTGCCCTGAAACGTGTAGGGCTGGTTTTTATCAAGAATCCTGTTGAGAGATAAAATGACTAACAGAATTTAGATTTATAAGCATTAATATACACACTGAAATATGAAGCAGAAAAACCATTACTGTTCAAATTATATTGGTATAATGCAAAAAAGAATGCGCACCAAGTATAAGAAGAAATCAGAATTCAGGGAGATGTAAGAAATATTAAATTATATTAAAGTATTGATTTTCAGAATCCTAGATCTTTAAATTCGTGTTTTCTGTGCAATGAAATTGTAATTCACAGAATCACAGAATAGTTAGGGCTGGAAGGGACCTCTGGAGATCGTCTATGCAAACCTCAAATACTGTACAGTTGCTACAGACTATGGGATCCTGCTAGGATTAATCACAGACTATTCCTTTCAACCAATACTATAAAAGCATCCAAATAATTATAAAAAATTACTTTGAATAATTAGGATTACTATAAAATTGAAGTTCAAATAAGCATTACAGACAGATCTTTTATGCCGTAGTCACTAAAACTGTGATTACTGGAGAATCTATTTTGGCATGCAGAAAAAGTAAGCCCCATTTTAAAATATAATCTTTAATTTGGATGTGCAAAAATTTAATTCTGTAGAGACACTAAATTATTTTTCCAAACTTTCTTCAGGTGAAATATACCTTATTTTTGGAGCTAAAAGTTGACATTAATTTTTTTTGGGCATGGATATTATCATTGCAAATACAGGACTATACTTCACTATGAATTTCATCTAAATTCTTCTTAAAGCTATTTGAACTAATTTTTAACTTCCATTTTCATTTTAAAGGATAATTGATTACACTCATTTGAATGTTTCACTACATCAAAACTGTATAATTGTATTTTCTAAGAAGGAATTCCCACAGAATTAAATCTGGGATTCAAATTGCTTGTGGCCAGTGCTGAATTTGGCAAATTTTTTTGACTGAAGGAAAAAATAATCCCAGAAATAAAATTCCTTTATTTTTGCTATTTTTAAGATGAAATGTTTTATTTTCAGAATAAAGACTGTAAAAAACTTAATTCATTTTAATTAAATCTTAGTATACATAAGAAGGCTGAATAAGCAAAGAAAAAAGATCAGTTAGTCATTTGAATGAAAATGAAAGTCTGGAGTTTCTATATAGACGAAAAATTCTAATTACTTTTAAGGTGACCACAAGCAAACTTATTTTAAATTTCTTAATTAAGCTGTGAAATTAAAATTTAACCACTTGTGTTATTCAAGTTGGGAGGCTTAGTTACTGATTTAAATTATTTTTTAATTTCCTAATGAAATTCAGCGCAGTAACTTTTCCAAGTCACATTTTCAGTCTCATCATGTTATATCAGAATGAATCAAATTGAGAGAAGAAAAAACATCAAAATTTATTTTTCAGATTCTAATTCCAGCCTATGTTAGGGATTTTCCAGATTTTAATCCCAGCTCACTCTCCCATACAAACACCAAAATTGTTCAGAATAGTTGTTAACGTTTTTTTCCAGTAGTTCTACAAATACTTCAAGCACATAGTACATGGCTTTTACATTACCTTGTCCATCTGACTAAACTGGAGATGCAGCTTTCCCATTTTGAAACCTCTCAGCACATTTTTAAACGTTTTCTGCTGAAGGGAGCCATGTGACACACAGCGGGCACGCGGCGCCCTCCACTTCGGCACAGACTTACGGGGCTCCTCCAGCCTCAGTGGAAGAGAAGCACCCACTCTAAGCAAGTCACTATTTCCTCTGTGAAGACATTGAAAAGCAAGTGCCTCTGGAGAAGCAGGTGGGTGATTAGGAAAGATCAGCAGAAGGACCCTGGTCTCTCCATCGACCACAAAAGGTGCCTCAGTGACAAACTTTAAGTGCTGCCTTTTGATAGGTAATGACTGGTAAGTTGAACCTAACCCTCAGTGTCTGAATCAAACCCAGTGCAGTTTGGAAAGGTAACTGCAGAAGTTAAAACACAACTTCAAAGCAGCTGGCATTATCCTGAACCTTTCATAATGTTTCTGGTTTTTTCATTCTGCCCATCCATAAATCAATAGTTATAATATATTTTAAAACATTTTAATAATATTTCCAAGGCTGCATGGTTTCTATTATACAGAATCAAAGACATTTCACCATTAGAAAAGTTCAGCTATATCATAATTGCCATAGCCATAGATTTCTTTTCAACAAACAGGGCTTTGCCTTGTGTGAATCATTGGCATAGTGTACTTGAAATCTGCAACAAGCATCCACACATGCTCTTGATTTAGATAAAAGAAACCCACTGGCACGGTGTGGATGACTGCTAAGCAATATGTACCTCATGTGATGTCCTTTAACAGAAAGAGCACTCTATAGTACATAGACACAGAGCAGGTAAAAAATTAGAGACAGACTGGGGCTGAAACACTAGACTATAATGAGAGTACACACAGCTCCAGACATCAACCCCTTGCTTCCAAGACCCCACAGTCTTCCCCAGTTCTCCATATATTTGTCCTGACAATCCATACTGAGTTATCAGAGAACCTAAGCAGTGACTGCAAGAACTTAATATGACAATACAGCTTTAGGATTTGATCTATAGTCTCATGGATCTCAGTGAACAGCACATCTGAACAAATATCTTCTCTGTAATTTACCCAGTTCTCATTCTCTAATTTCTAGACAAACCATTTTTGCTTTATTTTGGATGAACTGCAGCCAGGCCATATCAGAAAACTTGCCCAGGAGTTTGGTCTATGAGTCAGTAAAACTTACAAATTCAGGTACAATCAAAGCAATCATAAATATTTAGTCAAAATAAAACAGACTAACGTTTGGAATTTTTAACTCAGATATGTCATATCTTTTACAGAAAAATTTGTCCTCAATTCTGACAAGCAAGTCTGGTGCCAGATGAGAACCATGTTGAAACCTGAGCCTGACTGTTTTAACTGGGCTAGGGATGTGACAGTCAGAAGGTGGGTTATATAATTCACCTTCTACCTGTATTAGCTCTAGCATGACATGAGATTAAAATCTGAGAGTTAAGGAATATCTATTTGTTTCAGAGAAAATGAGAAGAAATCTCTTTGTCACATACTAGTAAAGGACACTCCTGAGTTTCTCCAGTTCATTTGAACCAATAACTATTCAGAGGGAATGTAGAAAAAGCATTCATTAGCTATCACGGTTGTGCCTGGGGCAGCTCATGAGTGAAGACCTCATGAAACTAAGTCTCCCTACATAATGTTTTTGCATATGATATACTTATCTAATTAAGAAGGAGGGAAAATTCTTGTTTGTTACTTAAACCAGCTCAGTAACATAAAAGTGAAATTACAAAGAATATTGTCGTTAGGGGGTTTGTTCTATTTGAAAACAATTTTCAAAGTCAAGTTTTAGAGAAAAATCTATCCTTCATTTCTTCCAGATACAACCATTTGCCCTTCAGGCTGCTATTGTCAGTTTTTTCCTGCCTCTTCCTTTCAGCTACCCAGTTATCCTTCAAATATGCCCCTGAGAGTATTTCATTCCATGTGTTAAGTTTTCCTAATACTTTCTCAAAAATATTTTATATACTCTATGTTTTTCAGTCACCAGACAGTTGTCTTTCCCTTATCATACATCTATGTTGTCCATTCTTAATCACCCATTCATGGTACTTGGAGTTCACCTCGGTGATGGTTCACAGATACATCTCCTGTGTTTTGCCTAACACAAAGATTCTGTAAGCTTTGCAGATGAGTATCTCCTTTACTCACGCTTTTATTATTTCTGACTCTTGTCTTTGCCCAATAGGCTCATCTTATTTGACCCTCTTTTACTCTAGGTAATTTGGGATTTTGTTCTGTCCTTTGAAGGGCACTGGCTGTTATCATAAAACTATTTTTTTTTCCTTCTCTGAGGTTTTGTATTTTATAGCACTTTTTTTCTATCCTTTTTCTTTACTTTTCTTCTACAGATTTTTTTCTTTAAGGACTTTTATTTCCTCATTCTGTTCTTTACTTTAGTCATAATACAGTTATTTTAATTTAGCCTTCCTTCTTAATCAATTAGCTCATAACTAAAAATAAAAATAATTTTTAAAAATAATTAGGAATTCCTAACTATATGATTTCTAATCTTAATCCAGCATGTCGACTGACTGTGGGTTAATGATACAAAGAGCAGTATCATCTTATTAAACTCTGAGCTCACATAGCTTCATTTACCACATGGGGCTCATACAGCATTGGCTGCCCAACTGAGTTTTCTTTAAGAACCTTTTCACTCACGAATTATGAAACAGCATATGTCAGGATAGAGGATTTTATTCCCACATGAAGCAAGGACTGCAAAAATATTTAGGAACTAATCATCTCATGCACACCTGCGGATAGAAATTTCTCTCCCAGATGCATGTGCTGGGCTATTGGAATGCTTCTTTCCGAGTGAGCACATAAACAGATTTCAGCTACACTCATTCTTTTGAAAAGTGCTTTTTTCTTCCTGTGTGCTACAACATCTGATTTGCAGATTTTTTGACATACAAAGGACCATTACAAACAACTGTTCTTTGTAAAAGAAGCCCACTTGTGGGTTTTGTTTTGTGTTTAGTTACAGTACTTATGTTTTAGTCTAACTGCTGGGATAGTACATGTAATTTTTCTGCTCAGAATTACAGATTCTATTATTTCGGGGAGGATAAAAGGTAAAGCCATAATTGTGCTCTCATTCTTTTCCTTTCAGCGATAATTTGCATGCTAGGAAGTCCAGTGAACTCACTGTGCTTCTTGTGAAGATACAATCTGTTAAATACTCATCACTCTCTCAGTCAACCATCACCAAAATTACTTGTTCTGTGTAATTTTGTCCCACCTTATAAGCACTGACATATTCCAAGTCTTTTTAAATTTAGGAGCAATTGTCTAGGGGAAAGAGTGATTTCTGGTGCTGCTTCAGCTACTTGCAAATGAAACCTTAAGAGGTCCCTCTACCACTAGTGATAAGATAAACAATGTGACCTTGGAAGCATTTTTATCAAGAGAATCTTGATGGTTAGTTCATGAATCCTTAAGATCCAAGTTATTCTGATAAGCTTTTTCAACATTTATTGCTATTTCAGGTCTCTGTTACAAGTGGGACCTCCTAGTTTGTTATTCTGTCTTTTTATCTCTCACATGAATAAATTACAGGGTTCTGCTTCTTATCACAGAAAACATTCCACTGATCATCTGGGGAACACAAAATATTTTTTTTCAGTCTATAAATTATTCTTATAGAAACTCTCATAACTAGCAAGACAGTTGGTTTTGTTTTGAGTTTTGTGTGTGCCTTTTTTGACAGCATTTGTCTAAAATAATCACATGTGGTCTATCAAATTTTAGTTTTGTCATTAGAGCTGTCAGTCTTTCATAAAACATATTTTTAAACACATATGCACACACACAATAAACCCTTTGCAGTGTCTTGGTCAAGGAGTGTGAATGACAAATATACCTGGCTGTTCTCCTATGGTGTTTTCTTACTGTTCATTGGCAGAAAAAGTGATTTCATGGTAGAAGGTTGGAAAATGACCTCTTGTAATGATGAAATTTGCATAAATAAATGCTGATTGCACAAAACGAATAATGTGCAGTGAGTATCATCACAATAAGTTGTCTCCTACTGACACAGAGTCTAAGTTAGAAGCGTACAATTATGCAAATCAAACTAATGCCAGTTTCTCATTACTGTCGTGGTGGAGGCAAACACATATCCTCCACAGACAGCTTGATGCTGGGACACAAGCCAAAATGTTTGGTTCTGCTGACACAGCAACTGAGTCAACAAAAATAGGATATAATAGTAATACATCAGAGGAATCCATATCAGGACAGACCTGAAACTTAATGGACTGTGAATCTTTTGTCTGCAGAGAGGCCTTTCACTGGTATTGACCCATAGTATGCCTGCTTCCACTTTTGCCAATTTTATAGAAATAGATTACAGAAGCAATTGCTTTTTGGAGCTGAAATGTCTGCAAAACAGTCTATTAGCTTTCCTTATAGCAGATGAGATGACATTTATAAATACTTAAATAATGCCATGTATCCCACGTTTAAAAACTTCCCAGAATAATTCACAGGCTGCTTGTGGTTGCTTGATCTAATGTTTATGTGAAGTCTTGTTATGACACCGCTGGGATTTTCAAACAATGCCACTTTTCTTGTGCCATTTTAAAAATATTCAAACAAAGATACTCTATTTTTCTTCCAAAAAAAAAGCGCAGCAGCAATTACCATTACTATGAGGGACTGAATATAAAAAGGGGTTGATAGCTCCTTTCAGAGTGGTGCTAAACCTTGAGAACATGTACAGCATTGGTACTATGAGCCACTGAAGAAGAATCTAGTGTTTTGTCACTTCAATTTCTCACCCTTCTTATTCAAGTAATTACTACTTGCTTGAACTCATTTGCATGTTTGCCTTCCATATACTTGCTGGAATGCAATTCAGAAATATCAAGTTAAGGCTGAGCTCACAGTTTGAAATTAACACCACCCAATGCACACACAATTCCAGTAGAGGAGTTTGCTGCTCAACAAAATTCAGCATTAGGGGATAAATTTGACTTTGCTCAAAGACTAATTGAAAGGTACTCCATTTGACTTGAAACAAAGGAAAAAGAAAACTAACAAACCAACCAACCAACCCACCCCAACAACATGCAAAACCCCCACTAAATACAACAGTCATTTTATAAAACAATCAGATCAGCTGACCTCAACTGAAATACATTGTATTCTGTGAAAGCAGTTTCTGTGATTCTCTCCTCCTTGGAAGAATCACTCCAAACTACACAGCATGTAAAAAAATTACCTTACATTTCAGCTGCAGATAATCACCTGAGACAGAGCAATTAACCACATCTGTAAGAACTGACAGTTCAAACACTTCTGAAAGTCTTCCTGAGGTAAGACCTCTGCATTGCTGTTGCCACTGTCATTACAGTAACAGCACCAGCAATCAGGAAAAAGGTTTAATAGAGACAAAGGAGTCTCTTCCATGTAATTTCAGGGTACTTGTACAGGTTCTGCTACAAATAGAAACAAAGCAAGCCCTTCCTTTTATACCTCTTCCTTGCTAATTCACTACTACTTCCAGCTAAGCACACTGGGAGTGCTGATGAAACCAGAAGGTTGGCACAGCTCTGCTTAGCTGCCTTTGGAGGCAAAGATGCTCACTTTTTAAGAAATCAGTTAAGTGGCAGGAGATTGGGATATTTCCTTGCTGATAATAGTTTGGTCACTTCTGAGATGCTCCTCAAATTGGAGAAGTTACACATTGACCTCTAAAAGTACTGTTGGTTTTCTTTGGGAATATCAAAATGCATTCAATGCTGGGTATTTAAGAAAAAATCTGATGAAAGAAGGACGCTTTTCAGAAGAAAATAGGGAATATTTTAAACCGTCTTCATGCATCATGCTTCTTTGAACTCACTCAAAATGTGCTGTATTATACAACTATGACTAAGGACAAGTTTTCTCCAAAGCAAATTATTTTTAGCAAGACGATTCATCATACATTTATTGCTCTATTACTGATGCCTCATTTTATGGCTGCAATTCCAGGAATGCAAAGCTATAAGTGAAAACATATAAACATCCAGCTCCTCAGCTTTTCTTCAGCTGTGAGTCCACAGTTTAATGGGTTTCATCGCAAATTGAGAGGTAAAACATAGAGGGTAAGGTCCAAGGTAAAAATTGGTGCCAAACTTGTGTAAAAATGGAAACTTGGTTTGATGAGGGAAAATATTACACATATTAGCAAGAGAATTTTATCATAGTAGGTGTGTATGTATGTTCCCTGACAATCATTTTTATAACTGTTGTCAATTCCAAGAGACTGACAAGGAATTTCATAGAGATTTTTTGAATATTTCATGAAACCAGGTTGCTAAGCATGTATTTCTGTGAAGGAACCAATATTAAAGGAAACCTTCATATACATCCTAATTTCAGGAAAAGCTTCAAAGTTAATTCTACATTTTTCTGACCCTAAAGGCAACCAAAGAGCTCTAGGAGAGCAGCCTTCCTAGGCAGTGCTTGCAGCCCTGGGCAGATGTGGTCTGTGGTGCACCCAGCAATCTGTTCCTGCCAGCACCTGGTCTCACAGACCCACAAAGCTTTCCCTCCTATCCAGATCAAAATGTGGCCCCAGGGTATTTTTTTATTCTGTTGGACAGCTTCATAGGAGAGATTTTATTATGGCAATTTCCACTGTTCTCAGAAGTTTTGAAGTCTCCTCACAGAACCCATACTTTTCTTTATTTTTATGCTGTCAGTTTAAAACTGTCAAATTTTACCTTGGCTTATAATAAAGTTTATAATAGAGCACGCATACTGCAATTTTCTCTTGTTACAGTATGGACATGTCATCACTCCCATCTACTGCCTCTTTCTCACAGCAACTTCTACTCTCCCCTTTCAAATCTATTTTCCTCAATTCAATGATGTGGAAGGGGCAGGAGGATCTCAAAATAAAGATGTTCAGACAGTAAAGTTGAAGAGAAACTAAAGCTGGAGAGAAACTAAAAGGAAACTTGGGTTTACTTAACAGGAAAGTAGCATTTATGAGGCTTCTGGTGGATACCATATGCTTGCTATCCCCCCAAAAATGTTTTCTAACAACCCAAGCTTATAATAGACATGTACATCTAGCTGACCTTTATCTTGCTTGTGTCATATTGATCTATCAGTGAATCCATACTAAAAGACAGCAGTCTGAAACAGTAAAAAGTAACAGCCACTGAGATGGATAGCTGCAGCTAAAATGTAGTTTCATCGGGACACTTAGTGCAAAGAACTGTAGATTAGTGTCAGGCAGGGCAGATGTAACCCCTTCAAAACTCACTGCTGCAAACACCCGGTACACAGACAACCTGCCTTCAGAATATATGACTCAGTATTTATTTCCATAGTTTCAGAACAACAGGAAAAGCAAAATGAAAGTTTCTTTGCAGAATACTAAAAGTAATTTATGTTCTTCTTTTGATTCCATCTCTGTATTTTGCTTTATGGTTCACAGTACAAGTGCTTATTTTAAAAATTCATTCCTGACTTGGAAAGAAAGCACAGAGTTGAAGATCTTTGGGAGTACAGAGCAAGAAATGAGCCACAAAATGAAATGAAACAAAACAAAAATGCATTAGGATCTAGTGGTAAGTCATTACACAGCGAAGTTTGTATTTTAAACACAGACACACTCCTTGTTCTGGTAGCTTATAATGCTATAAATCTAGCAGCAATATGAAAAAGAAAATAAGTTGTGAAGATACTCTTATTACAACACAGTAACATTGGCTTCTTATGACCTATGTTCCTGAAGTCTACCTAAAATAGTTTTCCTATGGTATAATAAAATCATGATTTTAAGATTCTTCAGGGTTATGACCAAAGGGTTTATCTAAGTGATATAAATACTAACACCACTCTCATTCAGATCTATCCTTCCAGGACCACACTTCTAGTTCAAGCACATATTTTTCCTTCTCTCTTTAAAAATGGAAATTTTAACAGAAGGGGCACAGCAGTCACTCACTGTGAAATGCCTACAGGTGTCAAAAGGTCCTGTCTGTCTCTGCCTCTCCACCAGGAAGTCACTGAAGCTTTGTGTTGGACAAAGGCAATGAAGTAAAGGGACTCAGGAATTAAATCTGAGCTGCCTAGTAAACACACTTTTATTCAGGACTATTATTTCAGGCTCTCTCAAGACTCAGGGAAATACAACCTAATTTCTTATAGTTGCTTTACAGTTTCAAACATTCCTTCATTCTCATGACACTTGCTTTATTTGTATTTAATTGTACTTGCAGTGCTTTGGGTTTTTTTTTTTTGTTTGTTTGTTTTTTTAATAAAAAAGATAAGACTATCTTTGGATGTCACCAGCTGGAAGAATAATGTCTCATGTCATGACAGCGACCCAGTCTCCATTCAATGCTTACAACTACTCCAAGAGCTGAGACTGTATATACAAGCTTGTGTTTCCTCTGCCTACCACCAGATGCCTGATTTGTTGCAATAATGGAACCAGTTATATTTCAGAGCCAATAGACTAGCTGCCATCTCTGAGCAGAAAGATGACTTTTCAAAAGACAACATTTAAGGAAAATTTTGCCTGCCAGTTCTCAAAAGACCGTTCAGTGTGTTGATCTGTCAGCAGTTTTTGCCTTGTGGACCTTATAGAACAAACTAAAAACTTCAGAAGAGTGAGCATGCAATTTCTCTTGAAGCTGCTAAGAGACAGCATTAATGAAATGTCTTCTAAGGTAAAAAAGTGTGGGAATTTCCCTCAGTTCCTGCTTGCAATGGCAGAGGATTGTATGTTAAACTCCTTGTAGTCTTTGCAAGCTAACATTTTTACAGCTCTTCTTCTTCTGATAGCTTAGCCTTTAGCACTCAGAAATACTCAAACCCATTACTCCCACTTCTGCACACCACTGAGATCTACAAAATACCTTCAGAAGAGGTTCACAGAAACTGAAACTCATAAGCTTATCACAGATCCAGGTGAGACACAGGTTATAGCCCACCCCACTCTTCTCATACACCTCCTCCTGCTGACAGCCTATCACTTCTCTGCTGCTTGGCTCCTCCTTCCCTTCTCTGTCCAGCTGGCCCGTGAATCGAGGAGCTGATGCCATGGACTAACCCCCACAGCCACAGAGCCCGATGAAATGCCTGAGCTGGCCTGACCCTGGTCACTGCTGAAGCTGCCCTGCTGTGCTGGTGCCCTGCTCCCACCTCACTGCCCCTCCTGCCATCCTTCCTCTCACTGCCTGCAGGGCTCACCAACCATGCAGGGAGCCAAAGCAGCTCAACAAGACAGAAAAAACTAATACAGTCAACTATCTAAATATTCTTCTGGCATTAGAGTAAACTAATGTAAGTAATCTAAGGGATTCAGAGGAGCTGAGGAAAGAGGCAAGGCCTCACGCCAGTAGAGGGAGCAGGACCTGTCCATGCCAGCACTGTTACGCTGCCTCTGCCAGCAGTTGTGTCTAATAATCCTTCACTGGGGAATTTGTTTCCTCTTTTTCAGACTTGATAAAAATTTCAAATAAAACCTATTAATTCTCCTTAGAACTTTTATTTCTCTGGAGTACTCCAGTACACTTTTCTAATAGCACACAATTGTTGGATATTTGGAGATTTGGCCATTACAACAAATTCAGCATCTGAGAGCAGGGTGAGGGAGAGTGAGCCCATGCCAAAAGTCTCTTGGAGTAGTTTTTGGATTTATAGACTTTTATGGCAAGCTGTGATGGTATGGGATGTTATTTTACCATCTAGTGAACTCTGTACACTGACAGTGTCCTCATAGCAACCATTTAAAAAAACAATTCACATATTTTGTGCCAAACAAAATTCATATGATCACTAAAAAGAAAGAATACAGCTATTAGCCAAAAAACATTTTCACAAAATGGCCCCTCCCCAATGATCCTTCAGCCTCTACCCACACACAAGATTTACTGAAAACCCTCCAGAGCTAATCCAGGAATTCAATAACTAATGGATACTAAAAATCATGGACTCAATAAAGACATTAGTTTTATGGCCCATTACAGTCCTCTTACTGTACATCCTACTGATCTCTCTCCACGCACTGGTGCTAAATTGCAGTATCTGTCTCCACTCTGCAGGAATTCTCTCCAGCTAACACTCATCCATACAAAAACCCCTTTCTCTCAAGTTGTCAAATCAATTAACATAATTAAGTTACACTAAAACAATTGTTTCTGTCATTAGCTGGGAGTTTACTGCTTCTACAGTCATACTTCTACAGCTACTTTAATTTAGTCAAAAGAAATGGTGTACTGAAAGGAGATTTTTCATATTTTTTCTCTTCCTCCACAATTTCTTCTCTTTCTACTTGTACCACACATTTCAGCTGCTCTGGATAAAAGCTCCAGAAGATGAGACAGTTCACAATAGCCCTGTCTGGCCAGGGAAAGATATAGAGACCAGACAGCTGGTCAGACCAGTTAGAGAGCACCCTGAGCCAGGGAAGGGAAAGGAAACTCAAAGCAGCCAAAGCAGTGACCACAGCAGGCCTCCCACTGCACTTGGAATGCTGAGGACATGACAATCCACACCACCCTCCATGGAGGCTTTCCCCACTGCTGTGGCTCAGAAATAAATGACAAAAGTGCCCACTGAGAAGGACAGTTTCACAGACTTGGATACTTGAAGCAATGCCTTCTCCCTAAATGACAGACTTTCATAGATTTTTATGAAAGTTTATTTTTCATATCTCCTCAATTTGAATTTTGAACTGTTCTATAGCCAATTCTTTCTCTAGGTGCCTCTCAATCAAAAAAATTTTCCTGATTATGACATTAACTCTCCAGTATGTTTGCCATTAAGCTAACCTGGCCATGGTTCTTCCAGGTAAAACCCAGAACCCTTCTTTTAATAGACTTATCATGAAAGGACCATGTAAAGTATTTAAGGCAGCACATATGCACATGGTTGAAACATACAAAAAAATTTTAAAAGGGAGCACAAGGAGGAAGGGAAGGGAGTGTAATTTTAAGACAAGAATTTCAGTTGTGCAAGGAAAGAAGAAAAATTTAATTAGTTTTTCTAATTAAAAGGAGATTAGCTGAAAGTATAATTTCTGAAGGCATAACCCTAAAAGTGATGAAATCATGCCCAAAGCATATCAAATCATAATATATCTAATCAGTGTCTAATCAGTGGTAGGGACCACTACCTAGGTGGGACCACTACCTTAACATTCAGATAAATCTGTCAAAGGTCAAGATGTATTTTGCAAAGAAACATGCTAGGAAACTTCTAATAAACCCTGAAAGATCACACATAGAATCACACACAGAATCACACACAGAATCACTAGGTTGGAAGAGACCTCTAAGATCATTGAGTCCAACCCATGCCCTGACACCATCTCAACTAAACCATGGCACCATTCTTTTTTTAGACACATAGCAAAAGTAGCATAAATTTAATAGTCATTGCTTTTCTTACCAGGTCAAAAAAAATCTCGTCATTAAAAGAAAACATCTGACTGATATATATATACTGGTGTCACTGTGACTGCAGAACGACTGAGGAAATAGTTGTTGCCTATCTCCACTTCTATGAATAATTACACAAACATTAAATTTTTAGCATTTTTATTCATGACAGAGGTACCACTGACTTGTGAGTTCAGCATATCAGCAGAGATAATAACAAGGTTTTCAAGAATAGGGCCTAAAAGGTTGGGGGTTTTTTTAACTATGGTACACCTACAAAAAATGGTACTAAGGCAGCAAGATATGCAAAAAAGCACACTATTGGAAATCCAACATTTTGGTGATAAAATACTGTCAATGTCTCTGTTTCTCAGTATTCTTCTCCTCTAGGGAGGAACCAGAGGCCACAGAACAAAACATTTTGCATGTTAAAGCTACTTAGGGACAGAGCACTTAATCCTCTGTTCACTGCTTTCTCAGACATGACACGCAAGTATACCTACGGCATTTTCAAATGGAAATTAGGAACAGTTTTTCAAGTTGTAACTCTGGGAAGTGCATTGCCTAAGACTTGTTAGAAATTATTCACAATATAGTCAATATATTGTCACTATGAAAATTAGCATCAACAGAGCTTTAAGGCTAGACTTGGTGCCACTCCACTTAAAAATACTTCTTTACTGCTCTAAAAGCCTCAAGAAGCATCCAAGCATATCTATCAACATCTACACCCAACATACTCTCAGAATATTACTGGGAGCACTGAATTCTTGACAGCAATGCTGAGATAATGTATTACACCCTTCATCATCATCCTCACTGTTGGGATTTCCTTCAGATGATGTATCAAAACAATGAGTTTGTGTCTCCACACATCTATGTTTTCAAGCACGTTAATTAAATTATTTAACATAAAAAATAATTTCAAATTTAGGAGAAAGAAAGAGGCCAAGAACTACAAGTACTGCTCAAAGCACTGAATGTGCATATTTGCATGGTGTGTAGTGCTTCATTATTTAAATAATTTCCTTTCTGGCCGAGCACTCTGAAAAGGTGGTGCTATAACTGGCGTAATTCAAGCTGTCATTAGTGGAAGAAGCTTTACATGATACACAAAATCCGAGCTGGGATCCTGAGATGGAAGGACAAAGAAAACAGAGACAAAGAGAATACTACAATTTTTTTCTTCAAAATAAAACTGATTTGATCAGGTAAGCATAATTTTGTCTTTTGAATTGTCCTGGTAATCAAAGTATAGCTTAAAGGACAATAACACAAACTAGCAGAAAATAATATCTCAGCCCTGTACTGTCTCTTCTTCTCTCAGTTCTTTCATTCCCCTCTCTACCTGCTTTCACAGTCACCTGAATTCTTCTTCCTGACTCATATGATCATATGTTAGTCAGTTTTCATTAAACTAGCTTCTTTTTGCTATTCACATGGTCCATTACTTTCTGCCTGGTTCCTGTGAAGTAATGATGAGTCAGTAGGGAAAGAGGAAATAAGCAATCAAAATTAGAACTGCAGGCACATGATGAGCATCATTAAGAGCTCACTTCTTCCTCTTGCTCTTCTGACAACTCTGTTTCTTTCTCATGTTCTAATTTCACTGGGTGATCAAGACAACATATATTTAGTTAGCACTCAGGCCACTGTAGTCCTGAAGATCCCTGATTCCATTCATTTTAGTCCTTCACAGAATTCATATTTATTTCACCCATTTCCCTGCACATTTTCCCAACCATCCCATTGTGATGAAAGCAGAAAAGGGAAAAAACAATCTCTATCTCTTCTCGAGCTGCTCCAAAAGCATAATGAAGAATTAAAGATTACTTATGCCAGAGCAAGGGCACAAGAAGGAGCATGATCCCCCTCCATTTATAGTATTCATTTAATACTCTCCATTCTAGGAGCTGGGACACTACCTAGCAGCCTATGCTCTGGAAATTACACTTATTTAACAAGTGTCACATAGTGCTGTGACTGCCATGGAGCAGAGACTGAAACCAAAAGGTTCCTTTCTTCCTGGCAGATCCAAATCCCTAGGTAAAAGAGCTATGATATCCTAGGCTCCCTTTTATTCAGTCTTTTAACCCCTTTTTTGTGTTTTTATTGGGCTGTTTCAGGGTTTGGGGTTTTTTTACTTACTGTAACAGCCTTAGTAGATATCTTTCTCTGGAATTGTATGCAGTTTAAAAGTGTCAAATTACAGGTATGTAAAAAGTCAGATTCACACCCTGCATATATGCATTAACCAGTGATATATTATTTAAAAGGGAATAAATGACCATCCTAAAAAGGAAAATACATCTTGAAAGAAAAGCATAGTCATACATCTTAATACCAGTATTCCAGGCTGTGAAAACTATGTAAAAAGAGGTGTTTGATACATATTCAGCATTAATCAATTCCCTTACTGGTTATTTTGCATGAGTTCTTGTTCCGTCTGCAACCCTTTTAGGACATGCCTGACTCTGCAGTAATACAGAACTTGTGTACTTTCTTAGAAGACTCTAGCTAAGGGGATCTAAGTGGTTTATTGCATTTCAGCTTGAGTGTTTTGCTACTGTCTCTTCATTGGTCTGCCTATACTTAATTCTTTTGTGGTTTTATTGGTATTTTACAATCTGTACTTCTGAATGTCACTTTGTCAAATGAAAGATGCTGAAGTCCTCTCCTCAATGAAATTATTGCAAAATTCCACTTAGGAAGCTTGAAACAGTAGCTGAGAAAATATGTCAAAAGGATAAATAAAAATTGTAAGGAAAATAAACTTAAATTTGAGATGCAGATTTTAGTTCCACAACTTAAGTCTATGACTTGAGTGCAGTTTTTCTTGGTTTATAACAGTATAGGAAAGACAAGATATCATCTTATAAAGGTCTTTTGGGGCAATACTTTTAGGACCTGAAAACATTTCAAGATTTTATCTCATTAACCTCCATTCTAAACAGAAGACTTGGCAGTACGTCATAAAGAGTAAATTACCTGTACTGGCTTGTGTGCCTGTTTTTCAAAACAGCCTGACAGCTGCAGAGAGAATGCTGATCCATTTGACACACTGCATATTAAGTTGGTCAGCTAAATATGTGAACCATGAAACACTGATGCCTGTTAAAAGAAGCAAGTGCTTCAAATTAATCAGCTGAAATCTGAAATATTGTACTTTATAGTATTAACACTTTATAAATAACAGCCATTATTTCTAGTCAGTTCCTCCGTACAAATAGAAAATGTCATTAGCCATGTTTTGGCCGGGTTCTTTGTCTAATTTCTACAGCTAAGGTGGCAAAAAGGTTATTACAAGTAATAGCAAATTTAAAGTTTTATTAGCAGTAAACTGCAGAAGCTAATGGTGATGCCAACACTAGATAAAATCATTGTCACAGTTAATTTTGAACTCTTTATTTCAAACTTAATAATAGGAAACTCAATGGAGAGGATATTACACGGCCCATATCACTCATGAGTGCCGCAGGCCTGAGTAACTTGTTATTTTGCTCATGAGTGAAATAAAATGCAGATTATACTGCCTGCTATCAGGGGCACTGCTTTAATTGAGGGTACATGCATGGTGATGAAGGAGTACCAAGTAGGTTTCATTTTCTCAAATGTTAGAGGAATGATC
>WBNO01024127.1:28151-50739 GCA_013400575.1 Peucedramus taeniatus
ATGAAAGCAAGGATTACTAACAACAAAAGCTCACAAAGGTCTTTGAGTTGTGAGCAAAAGAAATGAAAAGGACATCAGTTTTTCTTATGCCAACAATTGCATTTAAATGCAAGTAAAATTCAAATAAATATATTATCATTTGGTATTGCTTTTATTTATTATTATTATTGTAATACAATATTTGTAAGCAATGAATTAAGATAGATATATTCTCAAAGTTTTAACTGATTTTGGACTGGAAACATTTTTCTTATATTTTTCTATTCAGAACACACACACAAAAGAAAAAGATAATTAAAAACTAGCATTACTTATGTTAAAAGTTAATTTGTTGAAGGTATCTGTCTTATCTTTCAAGATAAGTACAATTTTAAGTACAAATTATTCCTGGTGGACATTTATTAGATATTTTAATCGAGTCAAAGAGATAAAAAGAGAGAGAACTCTTTTTCTGTAGTTATATAGAAATACTATAAAATAGATTTCACAACCATTTCTTCAATCAATTCCCAATTTAATGACTATAGTGAATATTTTATACCATTGAAAACAGAGGAATATCTTTAAATGCTTATGTCTGTATTTCGGTTAAGCTCAATGTGTATTATGATAACTTTTTTTGCCTGAGGTACTTCCACTGCATAGGAAAAAAAGTTTATTTTTATTTTATCATTATAGTTCTTCTGTATCTTTTTGCATTAATATTAAACATAACTGTCCCAGTTTTCTCTCTACTATTTTCCACTTGCCAATTTCAGACTAATAAGCTAGGATTTGGGGACCGCTAGAGGGTTATATGAGCATTCTACTGAATTTTAAGTCAAGTTAGTCATATGAATCTTAATTATCATGTGTAGGAAACTGATACCTCCCTAAGAAATCCCTTGTGATAGAAACAAAAAGGAAAAGTCAAAAGAAAAATTTCCATTCACAGATCATGAAAGCTTCTCAGTCCTTGACAGCAAGCATTACTATTTACTGCCTTAAGTTACTTAGATGTGTTTTGAGCAAAATAAATATACCCTTCAAAAAAATCAAACCAAAATAAACAAATAAATAAGCAAAAACAAAAGATGGTGAAAAGAAAGAATCATTATCACATCCACTTTTCAGTTGGGAAACTGGGGCAGAAAGTTTGGGGGATATCAGTAACAATGCAAATGTGCAGGAACAAAGTGAACCCTAAATCCCACACCTCACATTTAAATTTGGCCCATGCTTGTATACACGGCCAAAACATGCCTGAACTACAGGGGAAAAGATCTAAGTTTGCAGTGAAACACAGGGGTCTGGTTTAATCTCTAATGTCAATGAACAATCAAACGGCGACTGTTTAAAACAAGATGTTTACAGATTCTGGGAACACATGACATTCATATACTTTACAGAATCCTGTGTTGCTGGGTTAAGCAGCAGCTGAAAAAATGGCCAGGTTTCCTGTGTTCTCACAAACAATATTTTTGGGCCATTAATTTGTTGCAGCAATCCCCAGTATTAGATATCTAACTTCTTTACACTCAATTAGAATACTCTCTGTATNAAAATATGTGATTTTATTCTCTGCAAATCAAATAGTTTCTGGGTTTTCAGGACACTGTGCCTTCACAGCGATAGGCACTGCTGAATTTCAGTCTCTCTCAGACTTAAAAGTATCTACTTTATTCAGTCATCAGCCCCTGGGTAACATTTGTGGATTGGACTCCTAACAAGTAAGAAGCTGATCTTGCTATCCAGTCTGGTCATTATCACATCCTTTGTCAAGAGCCAAGAAATCACTGATTCATGCTCTGATTTTCAGGCAGGATTGGTTCTACTCAGACATCAATGATGTCCAATTCTGTGGCAGTTTCAATCACAGCTATCCATCTAATATCCAGCAAAAAAAAAAAAAAAAAAAAAAGCAGTTCTGCTACTAACACAGTCCTTAAGTGCTGCTCTCTGCAAGGTGTCCAGACCTGGATTCATCTTCAAGTGACTCTCGTCTGTGCTCAAATACAGCAGTTGACCTCTTGGCAGTTAAATATCAGAGAGTCAGCATAAACGATGCTCAGATACTCACTTAATGGAAACTCAAATCATTTGTCATGATGGAGGAGTCCCTGTGCATTGCTGCAAGTTCCAAACAATCCAAGGTCAAGAGTCATCTCCCCTCAGCCCATTTCAAAGGGTACCTTCAATTATCTTTGATGCATGACTTTGCTCCTCCTCAGATCTGAGCTAGATGCCATTTAAATTTATCATACCTCTTTTTCAAAAACAAGTTCACTGTTTTAAAACTTCTAAGGGTATTGGTCCACTACCATTTAAATCCCTGACTATTTTTTTACAGTTCTGCCTGTTTTCATTTTTCTATTGCAATTTTTGAATAACAACATTTAATACCTAGTTATGATTGTCCCTCACTCTAACCTGTCAAAGCCACTGTCATTTCTGAATATTCAGCTTTTTTCTGTCTTCCATGTTGAGCTCCACAGCAAGTCTGGAAATACACTGCCTCAGAGTTTAGATAAACTATGTTTTTTCAAGTATGGTGTGGGCAGTATTAACTGCATAAAAAAACTAGTGATAAGCAAGGAAATCTCAAGAAAAAGATCATTCAAAGAAAGTAATAAAATCAAACACCTAATTTTTTTATCTCTTGACTTTAGCAATGCTAGGTAATGTGAAAGTTTCATATTAAAAATTCAGCATTTTACCAATTTTTAAAGACCACCTTTTCCACCCATTTCTTTTTCCTTCTAACTAAGGTAAACTTCAATGCGAACTTTAGTCACTCCTGCCATTTTCTCCCCCTCCCAAAAAATAATCATTGAGGAAGGGAAAGCAACTCCTATGTCCATGCACCATTTACATGATAGGACAGACTCAGAAAGACTAATAGCAGTGAAATTTCACTGGGGACAGTCAATATCAGCTAGATATAAATGCTGACAAATCATTACTTAAGTGCCAGAGCAAAGCCAATACCTAAAGAAGAGCTTGTACCAGGACATCATCTTGGTGCTGGGTTAGTCAGATATCCTAAAAAAGACTGAAGAAAACACTGCCACAACATGAAGTGTTTGGCCCACAAGAGGAGAGCTGAGTTTGCTGTCTCAGGCTGGGAAGTAGAGGGGAATTGACTCTTAACTGTTTACTTTAATTGAACAGAATGCATTCCTCCTCCCCACCCAAAAAAAAAAACAGGACTGCCAAATTAGTAAGGTTAACTCATGCAAAAGGAATACACAACCTCCAATTAATAGAAAGAGTATATGTAAATATTGGTGGCAACCTTGAAGGACAAGTTCTTGGTCTTCAGGAAACACAAATTCAGACACATTTGAGCTATTAATCTGCATATTTAGACAATGGGCATTTTAAAAAGTTGCTACTGCACAGAAAGATATGCCTGCACAATAATCCAGAGAAAGTTACTCCTGAAAATGCCAATGACCTTTCTCTGTTTAAAAAGTGTTATTAGATTGCTTTAAGCAGTGTCATTGGAGCTACTTCTTGGCTCTTCCAATTGATGTCAGGATAGGTGAGGAGCAAAAGGCAGTTTTAAGATTATGGATTGAACCACAGAATAGCCAATAAACCTTTGGGATCCTTACAGGATGGAAAAATTATGGATATGTGAAGAAAAGAGAATGAGTAAGACTTAGCTAGTCCCTCTGACTTCAAAAGTTGGAGCCCAGAGTGCATTGACAAATACATATTTTTTCCTCTCTGCGCAGATACCACTTTCTAATGACCAAGGTATATCACAGAGACTCTCCCCATCATTCTGCTTTATGGGAGACTGGAGACCAGCACAACTTGATTCCACTTCTCACTTCCTGTGCACTTTACTATGCAGCAGCAGAACATTAAGTTTAGTTTCACCCAAAAGTAAACTTTAGCACAAAGAAAAGCCCTCTGAGTGTTTCAGCCCCTTTCAGTGTTTCAGTGTTTTAATACTAAGTTTAAAAAGGCTATAGATTTCTTCAGGCATAATACATAGAATGCTGTATTTTCACTACAAAATTCAGTCATACCAATAATTAGATATTAAAAAAGCTTAAGAACCAAAAAATTTTATCCTCTTTTCATACAGAAGAAAAAGATACATTCTTACACAATAATAGAGATACATAAAATTTAACTAATAAATATGGATTTACAAGGATTCATTTCTCTAGATTGACTTACTCCCAACAGGGATTTCTTCCCAACACCCCATTCAATTTTACAAAAATTGCTCTCTTGCTATATTTTTTCACAGAGCACTATCACATAATTTGTCCAGTAGATTTTCCAGAAAGTAAAAAAACCCAACCGAACAAACAAACAACAAAATACTTCAGCATCCTCTTTCTGCAAACACTAAAAAGTAATGTAAGCCATTTTCTTAATGCCAACTGTTCTTGTAGTTCAGTCTTCCTGCATACATTTTATATACCTCAGGCACAATTTTTAGAAGAATTCAGAGTCAACCAGAAAGCACACTTTGAGCCTCATTATTTTAATTCCAAAACACGGGCTCTACTGCACACTTTCACTTAGCAGGCAAACATAATAACAAATCCTTCATCCTCTGCACTCAAAATCTGTCCTGGCTGAGAGCTGGACCTTATGCTGCCTTTCCAGCCAATTCATAGTTTTGTTAACTTTCCTTAAGTCCTCTTCTCATGATTCACATGTTTAGTGGTTTTTGAAGCAGTGCCTAACACACTATCCTGAATGGACCTCAGAAAACACCGGGTCTGTTCTCAAAAGAAAATGTATTCTAAATTAAAAGTATCTAAACCCAAATATGATTTCCTTACTGTATAAGAGTAGAAAGTGAACTTACTGAAAGAGGTCTACACCAAATCAGTGTTTCTGCTAGTCCTGGGCTTATTTATTAGTAATTATTGAACAGGGATATTGAACTATATTCTGAAGACTTTTGTAGCTGACATGTTTTGTGACGATTAGAGCAATTGCATCAAAATAGAAAAAAACCTGTAAAGTTTGAAAGCATTTTGTGTATGGAGAAACTCTGGATGAAATACCAAAAATCTATACACTGTAGAAGTAGCTCATAAAACAAAATAAACCTCTCAGAATAGATGGGACTCACAGCACAGTGGAATTGAACTGGAGGTCTCCAATGATTATTCCTCCTAAAGAATACTCAGTATATCTTGACTGGAGGTTTGACATAGAAATTTATATTTTCATTTTCCTTGAAATTTTTTAATAAAATTAGATAAAAATCACTATTTTACAAATAATGAAGAACAAATTATACTCATGGTAGGGCTTGCCTTTGTTTCAAATGCAGATATTATCAAGATAATAACAAAATTTTCTAATAAATGACAGAACATTTTCAAGCTGCAAAACCTTATTTGGATCTGCACATTCTACACAGTAGCATTCTGTGGATTTATTTCAAGATTTTTTGCACAGACTAAACAATATTTGTATTGGCAGACTTCATTAGTCAAGCAACAATGGACATTCCTTTGTGAAATTGTATATTTCAAGATCCAAATGTTAACACTAAGTATTACATTAGACAGAAAAAAAATGAAGTTTTTGTAGAAAAGCAGGTGTTTCCCAAAGATAGAACTAAATACAATTGTGTCATTTCCACAACATTTGAAGGTTAAGTGGAAACTGTTTTCAGCATCTTTAGCAAGAATTGCTCCTCCACAGTTTTCCTCTCTCTGTACCTGAATGTAATTCATATCATAACCTAATATAAATTGTAAATCATGCAGTTTCCAACAGAACAATGATGAATACACATTCAAATAAAAGAAAAAAGTGGTGCAGCAATATAGTCCCTGGAATTTAACACTCTGAGGTCAGAAGGTCACATATGTTAAGTTTCTTATTTATATCCCTATTAAAGCTCTGATCTGTGGGAAGCAGGATAGAAGCAATATGACTCATTTTACAAATAAAGAATGCATTGTTGTTGTACTGTACATGTTTTGTTTCTGGGCACTTAATGATAACAGTGCATGAACTGCAGGTGACTATAATAAGGGGAAAAAAGATCTTCATCAGGAGACATAAATATTTGTTCCTACTACTTCTCTGGTAAGTGCTTCATTAAAAGTGTAACAAAATATATATTTTATGAATGATTCATGCAAATTAATTTTCTTCATAACTTTTCCTGGCTCCTATATTCTTTTGGGCATCAAATTATATACAGGCTGGCCAGATATTTTGACTGCATTTATATTGAACAAGAAACATATAAAGAAGTAAAAATAAGGACTTTATATACTTTGCATCATTCAATTTGAAATAGTGGGTTGTTCTGCCGTGCAGATCAACCCAGGTAATTTGAAATCAATGTGGCAAGAATTTATTCACTAGATAAGCCTTCTCCATAAAATTCAGCAAAAAAAACATGTCATGGCTTAGTATTTGTCCCAACTAATCTGACCTGTGATATTATTATTCTGCTGTACTTCACATAGGTACATTAAAAAAATGACATACTGACAGTTTTGCTTCAGCAAGGTATTAATCTCCACTCCAAGAATTTTTCCTTGAGAAATAATAAAAGAACACATGTTCTTAATGATCCAGAGATTATGCAATAAAAACAAACAATGGTAGAGAGCAAGAGAAGATAGACAAATGATAAAGTGTTGAGCATTTAGAAAAACAAAACAAACTAACTAAAGCTGAAACAGAACCAAAAAGGCTGGACTCTTTTTAATGAGTGGGAATTATTTGGGAATTTGGGGTTAGTTGTTTCGGTGTTGGACTGTTTTGAGGCAAGTGTTCTACTTCTGGCCTAGGATACTAAAAAAGTCTCTATTACATGTACATGGATCCATAATATCTACACAGACTTGTCACAGCCAAAACTCTTTCCAATGTTGTTTTGGGTTTTTTTAAATATTGGCAATGGATGCTGAGGAAGTGGGGTTTTTTTTCTCACAGTTTCATACCCTAATTGTGAATGTGCTTGGATGTTTGATTGGACAGCATTACCCTGGTTATGGGTCCTTCTTTCTGGCATAAATATGTTCCCTTTGAGCATATTCCTTTTTAGTTGCAATAAAAAAGTGTGAGTCTTACTGTTTGTTTGTTTTCTTTAGGAGAAGCAGCTGGAAAGCCATAATTATGTTCACTTCCCACATTGGCAAAAACAAGCTTCATATTTTCATGCATTTTAAATTAACTATAAGGATAGACTAAGCCACGTCCACCTTGAGGCTTACAAGTTTCCCAATATCTAAATCATATTGCTATTAAAAAGGGGGTATGTTTCATTTTTAATTATATTGAGAGTAGCTAATAAATCAGTTTGCAGTATGTTACATAAGTAAAAGTACAGTATCACTGGAAAGAGACAACACTATAATACTGCTATCAGCTCCAATATTTTGATAAATTCAAACTTGAAAAACAGCAAAAAAGTTGATGTTTGCTTTCTGGACATCAGGAACCAGTTAGCAGTACCTCAGTCAAGAAATGGTCTTTGAGGAAAGTAAAAGAAGGTGGAAGAAGGAGCAGTTGCAAAGAAAAATAATGGTGTCAGAGACCCTGGAGGGTCAGAAATGTTGTAAAAGCTTCAATGCTCACACTTTTTGTACATCATATACCTCTTTACACCTTCTGTTTGTCTTGCCCACATAAAACACTGTTTTTGGAATAGGGCTTATCTCTTGACAGAGTACCTAATAAAAGTTTGTGGCCTGCCTATTCCTTTATCAAGAGCCAATAAGCAAACATCAGTATTGAAACAAAATGCTGTCACCTTTTTGACCTAAGCATCTATGCAAAATTCAGGCACCGAGTCCTTGTTTCTCTCAAGAGGAGGAAATGATGATGGAGTCCAGAATTTCTTCAGTGCAATCTGCAGTAAATTGCATGTTAAAGCCCAATTTTCTTGAACACAACAGGGATCGAGCAGCAGGAGATAGCTTCCTTGCTCACAGCTTTGCTTTTTAGCAAGTAGTTTACGTAAAACTCTTTGCTTTCAGTATAACTGCTTCTTTGGTTGCACCTGGAGCTTTCTTGTTCCTTTCCTGTGCACTCCTGGAGCATGTCTGCCCTTCTCCTTGCATGTCCTGACACCCAGTTAAAGCCAAAATCCTTTTTCAGACTCTGTATTTAACTGTATTTGACTCTCTCTTTCACCCACTAAGAAACTGCTCCACCAGAATAATGAACAGCACTATAGACTAGCTGAATTTTTAGGGGTTGTTTCAATATTTTCAACTATCTCTAAACACAGATGCATTTAACTGTTCCCTTATATAGCTTGAATAGGAGGGGGTTGCTACATTTAGCAGCTGCCCCCAGGTTTCTTCCCATCCCTAACACAACCATCACAATACCACCCCACCATTTCATTCTTTGCTGAACATCAGTATATTGCCTTTATATTTTCTGCTCTACAAAGAAGAGTACATGTAGAATAGTCCTTTTATACTCATTTTCATAAGTGGAACAATCTTTCAAAAATGACAGGGGTTTTTTTCTTCTCATTTTTTTTCTGTGTGCCATTAGCATACACAGAGAAGTTCAAAGCATTTTCTGAGGAACTAGAAATGGCTTAGAACAGATCACCTCTTACATAGTATCCTATGTTCCACAATGTGTCCACCAAATCATTTTTTTAAATTTTCTGGGAAGTAAACTGTCACCCTGTGTCCTATCAGATTTACAAAGCTACTCAGGGAGTCTGTCCAGATCACCACCCTCCTGGGCTTTCACGCTGCACACTGAGCACCACATCCCAACTGAGAATTGCTCTCACTTGACAGACAGGCCTTATCCCTCTCAGGTACAGATTTTCTAAATTTAGAAACTCGAACAATGGTAAAGCATCAGTGTTTGGTGAGAATCCATGATCTTGCAAAGAGAAACTAATCTTGTTTAAAATCCTTCAACCTACATGTGGAAGCCAGCCAAAAATACTATATCAACATTCTTCATTCTTACAGGGGCTTTCAGAAAAGTCAAAATGGAGCTACATTATTTATGTTTTATGGGAAGATGTATTTAATGTTTATAAATCCATTTGGATAATAACACTGACTTTAATGCACTGATAGATGTCTCTTCTAATGTACATTAGAAGAATGATTACCTACAACATATGAAACCTTTAACATTTCCATGTTGATCAGTCTTTGTTATTTAATAAAAGTTTTCTAAACCTCAATAAAACTGTTTTTCTTAAATGTGTTAACAACTATTGTCGGAAAAGCACTTTCTTTTTGATCTTTGAGAATTACATATGTGAAATGACATCTTCAGTCTTTTGGCTTCTAATAGTTCTCAAGAGAATGGCTCTGTAGTCACTTAAATTATATAGCAGATTTTGGCAGCAGCAGTTTCAAGAAATCTGTTACAAAAAGGAGTGTCCATGCTGATGACATCATGCTAATATGAAAATTACTTCTAACAACTATATTAAGTCTCTGAGCTCTGTGTGCTCTCTGTTTTCTATGGTAAAGGTCTCATGAGCTGGCAAACCAGGAAGTTAGTAAACACTGCAACTTTAGAGACACATCTAGGACCTAGAGAGAGCCTTGCAGAATGCTAAAAGCAGCCAGCTCTAAGCTTGACTAAGAAGCTGCAGCTCTGAAGGCTGGGACTGTAAATAAATAACTCCTGCCTTTGCACACCACGCTCCAAGCAGGACACCCAGCACCAGCTCTGCCCCAGCAGACATCCCTGCCCCCTGGGTGCTCATTAACTGTAATAAAAGAGGAAACTGAAATCTAAGTTTCATATAATGAATAGGAAATACAAGACACCTTTATTGCGACCTCAGGGGTGTTGATGTCTTTAAAAGATCAGCAAGCACACCTATGGGACCGCTATGTATAGTACAGTAAAATAAGGATTATGAAGAAGGATGCTTGAATGCTGTATTTAAAATATGAGAAATAGGAAAGACTTTCAGTATTACAAATTTCTTTCTACTTTGATACACTGTATACGTGGCACTATTGTGGAATGCATGGTGTTACCAAATAGAGAATGAAAATGACCAATAAAACCCACCACGGTAGATATTAAGAGATACTAAATAATATCATTGCTTGATTTATTTTTTAAGACAAAAAGAGCATAAAGCTCACAGACTTTGAATTTAAAATGTATAAATTAAGACAAAAAGAGATGTTTCTATCAGAACTGGAAATCAGACAGAGAGCTTGGTCAGAACTTGTATAATCTCTGCTGTCATAACAAAAAACTAATGGTGACAAGCAATCTATACCAGAAAAAAAACATGCTGAAATGCATGCAGTAAATATATGTCAAGAAGAATACAAATGAATTGCAATTTTAAAAAGAGGACAAAATCTCTGCAAAACAGTCTAAATTGTCTCTGTGCTAGGAGTGACCCTTTCTACATCTGCTAGCAGATCTGACAGCTCCAGTTGCCAGTATAATATATCTAGCATAAGGAAGGATTTTCAGAATCATAGTAATAATCTTTTCACAACTATCAACACCCACAGAATTCACTCCTTGACATCCACACAGACAAACATAAAGGAAATAGGACTTCCTTATAAGTAAAATGGCAATATCTCTAGTTATGACTGATTCCATGTTGAAACCATGCTAAGAGAAATTGAGAGCATTACAAAGTACTCAAAATAAAAAGAAAATAATTCTGTTCTCTGTTCTGTAATTTGACAAATCTTATCCACAATATATCTTCTGGGAAACAAAAACATAACGTTTGCATGTTTATTCCTCAGAACCCTGAACCCAAAAGTTTTGAGATGTCTAAATAAGGAAATTATTTAATTCTCTGTACAAATACTAACTCTTGGTTTCTGCATACCTTTCAATATAGTAATTACTACTGGTATGATGACTTGCCTTTGTCTGAAAAATATATTGTACACCTTACTACATGTATTTCCATACATGCACGGTCATAACAATTCTGTTATCATGGCCTTAAAGCATATTTTGAGACTTTAAACAAAATCCTAAAACCTGTGTTATATTTACAGTATATCTATCACTCCCAAAAAGTCTCAGAATTTGGTTACAACAGCTCATTACTTACACACAAACAAAATATTACTTCTCTCAGGTAAGCAGTCACTAGAATCATTCATCAGCATGGAAATGTATGAACTTATTTTCAAATAGGATAGCCACAAAATTAATAACATTTTACTACAGCTTTGTTTTTAAAGTAGACATAATTTCTTCAAAGTGGTACTAGACCATTTTTTTCAGAAAAAAAAGTGGTACAGAAAAAGTACCACTTTTTCTTCAAAGTGGTACTAAGACAAAATTCATTGTGAAGTGTTCATTATCTGTTTTTACGACAATAGTCATTAATTAAAAAGAAACCAAACCAAACAAAATTTAAAAAAAAAAAACAGCAAAAAACCCCAAAGTACCGTTATTATTTAAAGTCTGAATTTTTTTCAGTCTTTGCTATAACTTGTACTGTAAATCCAGATGTACCTTCAGACACACATAAAGCCAGCCTATTTTCAATAAGACCCCTTTTTAAGACCATGCCTTTGTCTTGTGATTCCTAGTGCTCCCAGACTAGAAGATACAATAGGAAGAAGCAGTTCCTTTGCAACACAAAGGGCTCCGGAGTCTGAGGACTCCACAATAAGGAAACAACCAGCAAACCATGGCTACTTTAGTGAAGACTTGTCTGAAAGAATCAGAACTAAGATTAACTAAATAAAGTCTCCTCAGGAACCAGAGCTAAGTTTAACTAAATAAAGTCTTCTCAGGAACTAATCAGTTCAGTAGATAACATTAGCTGTGTTCTGGCAGACTAAGCTGGAAAAGCCTTCCAGCAAGATGCTAACACATTGGAGACATGGTGCCACTCATGTTGGCTAAGGCAGGCTCATTCTCATTATTCTGCTTAGACTAGACTTGACACAAGGAAAGAGTGAAAAGCTAAGTGATTACCAAGATAGCCTTGAATACTTCTAGAGTGTGTGATTCCTCTCTCTGTGCCAGAGGAAGTTTCTGAACAAATACAAATCATCTTATGTCAATGGAATATATCCAGTACAAAGACTCTTGACAACAGACAGTCTGAAACTATTAAGCAGACATTTTCAGGCACATTAAGAGTTTGAAGCAATATTCTGTGACCGTAGGAGAACTAAGAAGGTCCCAGAAAAGCTCAACACTTTGCTAATGATTAAATATGAAATAGTCTTCCAAGAACATTTAATATCATAAAGCAAGAAACAAATGAACACAAGTCTCTAAAAGAGGTATTTAAGTGATTATCATGTAGACCTTAAAACTGCTTAACATGAGATTAGTCTATTTCAAATTAAATTAAGTTGCAGGCCCCTTCAAAATTAAGACTTCCAAAAACCCTAAGCAATGTAAGATCTACCGTACCATGAACTCTTTCCAGTTTCAGCAAATGATTTGCCGATCTATCACAATTTCTTAACCAGTAAAGAATAATTTCAAATCAGGCATCTTGAATGCTGTGTTCAAGGACCTACATAGTGGGGATGATCACCAAGCTGGTTTTGTACAAATAAATCTGAACAGATGAAGATCTAATTGTTTGATCTCTACCACCATTCTATTAAAACACATGTGAATGGAAAGAATGACACAGAAAATACAGAAGAAACAGCAGCTTAGAGACACAAAAAAGTTTGCCTATAAAGACCAGGAAAGACTTGACAACAGTGCAGTTCTTCAACCCAGTATACACTGACCAAACAGGTACAAGTGGAGAAACTGATGAAGTTAGGGGTTTTTTTTTTCTTTCAGGGAAGTCCTAAGTTCTCCCATGGCAACTCCAAGTTCTTTGATGACTTCTGTAACAGGCTATGAGGCCATACAGATTCAAACCATAGCATGTGCATGCAAAGAGTGCTGCTATTGAAAGAAGCATAACTGTGGGCAAAAATAAAAGCTATGAGCATTCTTTTTCAACTAAATATAGAAAGCACAGTTTAATAAAATATAGCTTTCATAACTTCCATGGAAACAAGCATGCAGTATTCACCTCAAAGGACCTGTAGCAAACCTTTGTGGCACAGTATCCAGCAAAAATCCTTTACCATGTCATATGCGTATCTCTGCCTGTATTTGCACAGCATACTCTTGTGTTAGTCTTAAAAAGCAATGCTTATGACAGAAGTATACAGAGACTAAAAATTATTTTAAAAAAATTAAATCTCATCTATTCAGAGATTCTTTAAAATATATAGAATTCTGAATTCGTTGTCTGCTTTGGGAGGGCTCACTGAAGATTTTGGGCCAAAAAACCAGCATGGAAATTATCAAACTGAAACAAAATTGCACTACATTTCCTTTCACAATAACTACAGTTGAGGTAGTGCAAGAGTAACTAGCTTTTCTATAAATTAAAATCTTCTGAGGGATTAAGTCACCACAGTTCTTTCTGCAGAAAAAAAAAAAAAAACATTTTATACAAGAACACAGAATAAGAAATGCAATAAGATTTGGCCCAGAAAGATTAAGATATGAAACCAAATTGAAACCTAACAGAAGAAACATCAGTGGGATAAAACCATATGAAAATTAATTTTGTCCCAGTAATTTACAACGGGAAAAGACAGCAGGGACAATTTCAATGTATTTCTCTGAAATAACAGAGCTCCCTGAAGCCTCAGGAAGGACAGATGCAGGTACTTTTTTCTTCCCCAATGTATCTTTCTGTAAAGAAGCTGATCTATGTCATGTCATGATATAAACACAAGACATATGGGCAAGATGAAGGCAGCATACACATGTAGCAAGGTAACTCTGAGCTCATCGTGCTTTTGGATCCCCAATGACTGCATTACCGGAACATATTTGACAACAGGATATGAAGGGAATAGATGGTCATTATAATGCTAAAGTGACAGATTCACCTGATAAAACAGAGATGAACATGGGTCACTGGTCATCAGACAAAAAGCATTCACACCAGCTTTCAGGTGAACTTACAAGAAAGACCTGAATTTTGGGAACTTTATCTGCAAAATACTATATCCTGGAGAGATCTGTTAAGAATAAACCACATTAGAAAGCTAAAACAGTGACCACACGGAGCAGAATCTGGGTAACCTCAAAAACCTTGGGAAGTACTAATTAAGTGCACCAAAAACTGAAAAACTACTGTTAAAAGTAAAATGTAGATACAATGAAATCTAATTGTATCATCACCTTGGCATATGTTACAGACATCAGACTAAAGAATTTAAAAGTAATTCAGACTTTAAAATCTGTACTCAGATATGAATGTTCAAATAAGGTAAAGCAATTCCATTTAGAAATTAAGAAGAGAACTCACTAGCATAGAAGGTACTTTATAGTGGCTTATAGATCACACACATTCACAGTGAGCTACTCTCATGAATGTGTTTACAGAGCACACACTAGAAGACAGTTTATAGAAACTAAGATTTTAGATCTAAATTTAAAAATATGTTTATTGCTATTCAAAGCTAAGTTATTCATTACTCAGCCAACATATTAGTACAGACAATATTCTCTCTCTTCCTCTGGGTTTTCTCTAATCTTATCTGGGTTTCTTTCTGTGCATTTCTGAGTAATCAAAGGTTATAAGCTTGATATCTCTGAGTTAAAAACATCCCTAGTGTTCCTACTGCTTCTTTTTGTATATAGTCTTTCCTTTAGTGAGTCTCTAAACCAAGAATAAAAGAAAAAAATCAAATAACATTATTTCAACCAGAATGAATCAGCAATTTTATTTTTTCCAAGCAAACATTCCTCTTAAAACACCAATTGATCCAAGCTGGTGTTAATAAGGATAGGCAATTCAATGTTAGGCATTCCTTCAGTAGATGTGCAAATTCAGGACTGTCATAATGAAGCAAAATTCAAAAGCATTTACATCGTCTTTCAATAAGGAAAATTATTCAAAAAACTTCATTTAAATTATATACCAAAGAAACCTAAAACCTAAACATACTCACAAGACATTCATAAATAGAACTATTAGAGAATTTTCTGACTAAACTGAAAAGGAAAGTGTGTCAAAATTTAAAGTGTATTCAGAAATTCAACAAACTTTCACCAGTGCACTGGCAGAGTACCCACCAGGGGGGGGATGGCTCGTAACTGGGACCCAGGGTCCTGCAGCCCTCACCAGCCATACTAAGTGAGGTTTTCTAAGAATCACGGGCCTGAAAGTCCTCAGAGCCCTACAGGAAAGTGCCAAAGCCCTGAACAGAAGCTAAGCTGAAGCATCAGAGGCTCCAGATGGAACATTGTGGAGTCAGGAGCCTGGACAGTAGGATATGCCAGCCCCAACACCAACGCTCTTCCTGCACCTGAAGTGATGCAGAGCAAGGCCCCAGGAGCCCCAGCTGAATTCATTGCTGTCAGAGCTTTCACATTTCATGTGCCAATCCTGGAAGCTTTGGCTTTCCAGCTGTGCTGGTAACCCAGGCTGCACAGACACGTAAATTCACTGGGAAACTTCTTTACAACAGGAATGTCTTTTTTGGAGTTGTGCTTAAAAACATAAGTCACCTCTTGACATCATGACTCCATGGCATGGTCTAAGTATATTTGTGTTCAATTGAAACTACCCAGCTCAGGAATTGCTAAGCAATACAGCTATGGTGCCACTAGCTGACTGTGCTGTTAACTACCATCTTCCTGAGTGCAATTGATTCTGCTGCATATCCATGAAGTGGTTAACTGCTCTACCACTGATTTGACCAGATAACTTCTTCTTCTGGGCTGGATTTCTCTCTCTTGCTAATTAGCACAGCGTAGCTTAACCAAGAATACATCAAACTTACCAATAAAGGCAAAACCTTGATGTACAAAGGTGAGGATATTTTTTTTCTTGACAGAATAAAAATACAGATGGAAAAAGCATGGAATTTTCAGACAGGTGTGAGGGGAAATGAGTGGTAGCTGTACTGTTTAGTGCAGAGAAAATATATATGATGTGTCAACACATGGCAAACTGTGAAGAATGTACGCCTGCATGTATAAAAAATATATGTATGCACAGTACTAAGCAATTTGCAGCTAAAGAGTGGCTATTGTGGTACCTGTTAAATCCATAGGAAAATCCAAAGTTGCTGTAAGGTTTTGTTAAATTTTAACTTCAAATTAGTCTGCAAAGATACTCCTTCCAGTCCTACCAAGTTATTTATTGTAAAGAAGGAATCATAACCTTATGATTATGTTCTGTGGGACCACTGCTAATGACTTAAGTACTTCTGGTTTCCTAGTAGACTGATTTACAGCTCTTGCTTAGGACATGAAATTAGTCTTTATCAGTGAGACAAATAACAGGCATGGAGACAAATAAGGCATGGAGAAATTCCCTAGAAGTTTCATTAATTAGTCTATGGTAAAAGAATGTCATTGCCTAATAGCAAACAGAATTTCCTACTTAGCCCATGCTGCTTCTGTACATTTTCTAAAAATCATACATTTAAATCAGTATAGCAATATAAAACTTTATACCTTGTTCTGATAGAAAAGTTGGGAGCATTATAGTAGTGTCTGGGATTTAAGATTATTTTATTATTTTAGGCAGGTAAGGTTTAGGGGTTGGTTCTGTTTCACTGAGTTGTTTTGTTTGTTCTTCCACTTTATTATTTCCTAGGACCCTAAAAGTGTGACTGCTTGACGGAGACATTTGGTTCTGGGCACTTGCTTTCTCTCATTATCTCTGAAGAGAAAAAAAATACCTCTTTTGTTCCCCTTATCGGTTCACTACCTTATCCAAATATTCATTTCTCTTTTGAGAAGGAAAAGACAACTGAAATCATGCAGAAACTATGCCTTACATATTAAGAAAAACATTATCATTCAGGCAAAGTGCTAAGTACGCAGATAATAAAACTGAATAATTCTATTTCTAGGGTTTTCCATTTCATGTTTTTTTATTTTGAGCTTAACTTAAACAATTTAAGACAGACTTTTGTGACATAAAAGAAACATTTTCTGCACGAAACTTTGGGATTAAATTACAAATAATTTATCTGTATTCAATTGTGATGTTTTTATACAATATCATTAGCAAAAAATAAAATAAATTATGACATTTCAGATGGTGTGAACCAACAGAACTCTTCTGAATCCTATGGAGTTCTGCCAATTTCCACATTGGCTGACAGTCTGGACTTGAAACTTATACCACAAAATCAGAAAGAAATAAATTTCAAATTCTCTCTCCCTAAATAATGAAATCCCAAAGAAAGAAAATGCCTTTTATCCAAACAATTTTAAAAGAATGTGATAAATTATACGTATTTGCCTGTTACTGCATCTGAGATACATTACTGGCAAGGTATCGATATCAGAGGTGAAAAATGCATATTGCAATAAACACAATGGGGCTTTTTGGTTTGAGAAATCGTTTTTTGAACATGATTACTTGATTAATTTTTCCTTTCCTCTTGTTTGTAATAAAGTGAAAATTCTACATTCCCATGAAACACACACAATTTTTTTTTTCTTTCCTCATCCCTGTCCATATGGTATGACAAGCTTGGATCCAAAACATTTTCTCATGAGTGAGGGTAAATGCCTGATCATTACTTTGAGCATATGGTAGCATTTTTTATTGTTCTTCTATTTATAAATACTTTTTTTAGTGTTTATTAAATGATATAGAACAAATATCCAGCCTTGTTCATATATAGAGCAATCAAGCATTCTATGTGCTCTGTTTTGCCAAATTACAAAGGTATAACAATCATTAGAATGATCCACAGCTGTGAAATATTCGAAATAAAGTGTATCCTAAAATCTTAATTCCTTATTAAATTTTAAAACAGGAAATATAATAATTTTGATTTCCAGTTCTAAAATATTTCAATAGTTCGATATTTCAAGTAAACACTGCATATGCATAACATTCTCCACCAGCTCTGCCCTGTGTCACTTATCCTCTCCTGAGCTCATCGCCTTTCACAGGAAAGAACCTGGCCTAAGAATACTGAACCTTGGTGTGGTAAAGATCCAAGTGACCAAAGGTACCAAAACAACAAGCTGCATGCTACATCACAATGAAAAAATAACAAAGAAGAAAACCCTACACATAAACCAGCAAGTACAAGTTGTTTTTCATGTAAAAAGTGTATCAGGACTCCTCTTCAAGGGTTCTCTAGTCTGCCTGATAGACAAATAACTCTGATGCTTTGTGTAAAGGCTCTGAGATGATTCACTGTAAACTCTCAAATCAAGTGAAATTAGTTAAATGCAAGCAACAGAAGCACCATATAATAATTGGAAGGATGATAATCAGGGTTACTGCACATCAACAATAATTTGGCACTAAAGAGTCTTCTCTTTAGCAGGAGAAGACTCCTTAGTTTCTGTACAGTCAATATAAAGACACTGGTAGGCCCCTTGGAGACTGTCCTTTTCTCTCAGCTGGCAGTAAAAGGAACCTTTTACACAGGGGCACAGGTTAGCCAGCTTAATTAGGTGGATCACATTGGTTGTGTGAATTTTCTCTTTACATACAAAAATTTATAGATTTAAAGAGCAGCTGCCTGGGTTTTTTTTAGAAATCAGGCAGAAGGTGAGAAAAATGGTTAATGGCAACGGCTTGGGAAAAGAGATTTTGATGCTGCAGGCAAAATTGTCAGCTCATCTAAACCAACATAGCACTTACTCTTTCAGAGAGCTCTGCAGACTTGTGAAAGCCCAGAATCTGGCTGTGTACACAGCCAGGGAAAACTACGATTAACAGCTAATCTGGGAAGATTGTTATCTGGAAGGAGTGCCTGTAGAGAGGGCAGATCCACTTTAGGTAAATTATAGATTGTTCATCTTTAAGATAAATGAATTCAACATTTCTAGCACTGAGGACCAGGCAGTAGTTTTGGGGATGTCCTTCCACATCACTTTTCTAGATACGTTCAAAGTGCAAATTCATTCACAAGAATGGCTTTTTTTCAAGATGGATTTCATGGGCTGCCATTCTATATCTACACCTAAGCAAACAATGCTGCAAAATAAAAACTTTTATAGGCTTAATCACACCCAAAGAAAAGCATCAGAACCTGTAAACAAACAAAATGGGGATACATCCATGCCTTTTTTTTTGCAGACCTGCTGTAAGTACTGTGCATCAAAATGCAAAGATACAAATTGTCTGTACAGGATGACCCAAACAAGCTTCATCAGAGAAGGGAAAAAAATCTGTAGAAGTAAAATCTATTAGTCAGGTATAACGAGGGAACACAATGCACTTACTCCCCTCTCCCAAATCCTCATTTGCTCTCTACAACAATGCAATGACATCAAATCAAACTTTAAGTCACCTAGAAGGTTATTTCCCACCCCTAATTTCCATCTTTTTTCTGAAGTTAAATTCATGCCTTTGAGAAGTATATCTCCATAGCAGAGGAACAATTTCAGGGGGCACACTACAGATAAGTAACAAAGATGTTATTAAACATCTCCAATCAGAATGGAAATAAAATTAGCTAGATCTTTGAAATAATATTTCAAAATAAATAAAACGAAACTAGTTAATTTTTCCAAAGGCCCACAGCAATTTCAGGGTAGTTGCCATCAAGAAGAGTCAGACAGGCTGTCAGAAAGTAAATGTACCTTCTGGCTGTGAAGATTGCTGGTCCCCGAGGAAGCCATGACTCCAAAATTATTTATATTTGAGAAAGAAACCCTTTTTTATTATTATCTTTCATTAAAACAGCAATTTATCATCACAACATAACCGTACAAGTCCTTAGTGATTCATTTTACTGAATCTCAGAAGGAAAAAACCTCCAGTAGCAAGACAAGTTTTACAGGGTGATTTTCTCAAGAGCTTAGTTCACTGGTTTGATATCTGCAAGCCAGAGCTATTTAGGTTTACACTCAGTGTCTGACATGTTGAAGATTTTATTGCATTCAGAAACTGGCAGAGCACATACTGAGAAAAATGTGCAAAAGGCAAGTGGAGAGTGTGTTGGCAGATTCTTAGTTCATTTAAGGCTACAAAAACAGCACTTACATATCTCAGTCAACTATGCAGAATTCTTTACTTTCAATTCAGGCAAGTATTAGGGATGACCAAATGTAAAAGGCTTAAGAAAGTACATTTCTTTTGGTTTTAAGTATGGGCTTTTCCTCATTCTGCTTTGCTTTAAATCTCCATTTCTTGCTATAGTCCACTGCAGTTCTATACATAAATGCTAAATACAGAAATAAGCTTACTATTAGGTAATTATGTTAACCACATTAGAGGTGGCACAGGAAAGGAAGGAAAATTGTTGTAAATAATTTTCTTAAATTATAAACAATTGCTATTATTGCTGAAATAATACCTGAAGATTTTTATTTTTGCAAAGAGTTGTGCAGTATTTTGACAAGGACAAGTTCCCTCTTAAGTTTTGTGAGAATTATTTTCTTGTAAGCAGGCCCCTCTTTGGTACAAATATTGCCCCTCTTTGGTACAGAACTCCAGCAACACATAGCTCACATGTGTTGTGAGCTGGAAACACAGAGGAGCATGAAAATCAAAAGTAATAAGGGTGGGGGGGAAGGAAGCATTCCAAACTTCTCAAGCTTCAAGAAATGTTAGGTTTGGGTCCAGTTCAAGTTTTTGGTGAAAAACTCAGTTTTTATTTTCTTCAAAATGCCTGAGCACCCTCAGGGAGTATTCTCTTCCTAGAGAGCTCTTGGAAAACCATATTTTTTCACTGACAAAAGGATCAGCAAATGAACCCTGATGCCAAAAGTTGGAAGTTAAACCAGTTACTGTGACAAATCCCATTCTCATGTTTGTTCCTCAAAAAGGCTTTTTTTCTTTACAAGGATTTTAAGAGATTATGCAGAACTCGTATATTTAGTGATCTCTCATATTTCCAAATGGAAGTGACACTTTTCTATTATACTGCATGCAATGAAGCAAAAATTACTTCTCTATGCTTTAGTTTCAAAGACTCTTACACACTGAAGTTGTTCCTTTAAAACATATTTTCTAAAGACATTTACAGCTAGAAATGTGCTGCTGATCCAAAACATCAAGAAAAGGAACAGAGGAAGAGGGAGGATCTCTGAATAATTTAAAGCAGCCTCCTCATTCAAAAGTCATTCTCTTTTTAATCTCTCACACTTTGTAGCCAGAGACTTTATGCTGGGTTCTGGCAGAAAGTCAGGAAACAATATATCTGCAGCTTTAGAACAGGATGAAAAGAAACAACAAAAGGACAGGAGACCCACTGCATGTTGTACTTCTACAAAAAGTTTGTTTTCCAGATATTTTTTGCATCCACAGGTAGAATCCACTGCTTGAGGGTCGAATATCTCTCCACCACATGCCCTTTACTTACACAGGGCATCAGTATGTGTGCACATGCATGTGCGTGAGGACACACAATCTGTTGTGCTAGAACAGATGTCTTCCATTAGCCATTGATATTTGTGTTATTTTTTATAATGAGTTCTACTGGAACAAAAAATTGAATGAAAATAAATTATCTGCATCATTAACAAAGAAAACAATTAATAAACAACTGAGCTGGGCCAAAATTTCCCTATCCAGAATTTAAGAAAACAGGCTTTTCTCTAACAAATTCTAATACTTCCTCTTTTTTCCATAATCACTTTTCAAAAGTTCAGAATGGCCCATTTTAGAGGATCTCTTAATGAATCCAATAAGGGAGGCAACTTGTCTTGAAGGAATACTTCACAAAGACCCTTGGAAGAATCAGATAATACGTAGAAGAAAAATTTCCCAGACATTGTCAATTAGGAAGATGAATACCAAACACTCATCCAGTATTAACAGTGCATTAAATTACTGACTCTTTCAATCCTTATGTTCAAAAGTATTCTCAAATTTTGGCATACTATTTAACCATTTACAAAAGACTTTTTTGTGCTCCCTTGCTTCCCCCTCCATTTTCCTCTTCTCCCATGATATTTTTAAAAGAAATTCATGTGAACAAATGCAATATCACAACCACAAATTATTTTCTTTTGCTTTGAATTAGCACTTAGAACATAGCAACATCCCATCAACATTAAGCTTTTGAGAGACCACCAACATTCATGAACCACAGTAAAAGACTAACACCTTCAGTAAATGTTATGGAATTCTGTTTCAGTACACAAGTGATCAGATAATTATTTCCCAAGGAACCTGCAACCTTTTTTTATTCTCAAAACCTCTATCTTCCATTAGAGCTTTCAAATATCTTTGGTAAATGGCTAACTGTGAAGTTCTAAGCACATAAGTCACTTCTGACTGTCATTGCTCACAACAACAACTAAAAGCTCCTCCACAGACAGCCATAATCAATGTGAATGAAAAACAGAGGACTGGATTTTAAATCTGTGCAGGTGTCATTTACATTGTACAGTTGTGCCACAGGAAAGAAACCAAGAAATTCAAAATACAAAGGAGATAGGTAACTGTAGAAAAATCAAAGTCTGGCAGCTACAAGTGTTTCACAGGTATGTCTGTGATTGCTAAGCACATACCTGAGCCTAAGCACTGCATTATAAGGAGATACAAAAGGAGAAAAACAAGCTTGCAACCTGACAAGCCTTCCTTTAAAAATAAAGTAACTCTGATTGTATCCTTTCATAACACTATACCGTAGAGGGCTGGCCACGTGACAGAGGGCATGTAGGCTTTTTGCAGCTCACGGAGCAAGAT
>WBNO01024129.1:6860-41340 GCA_013400575.1 Peucedramus taeniatus
TTTTTTTCTTTTTTTTTTTTTTGTAACTTCAGTTGTGACTCTAATCTTTAAATGAAATACCTTTGTTGTTGGATTTTATTGTAACAATGGTATGAATAATGAGCATTGACTCTATGATTGCAGAAAGTCGATCAATGGCTTTATTCTATCATCACATACTATATTATTATTATACTATTAAGAAATTCATAACCCTTACAGGCAATCCAATACAGCTTTGACCTAATTGGTTAATCAATCTAAACACCATCATCACTGTCCAATTAAGAAATCACCCTTTGGTAAACAATCTTCATAACGCATTCCACATGTGCACGACAACAGGTGCGGCAAGTGAAGATAAGAATTTTTTCTCATTCTCTTCTCTGAACTTTATCACAGCTTCCCAGGAAAATCCTGGAAGAGAACTATGTCTCTCTCTGTTCAGAGGATATGCAATTACCACATATCCTCTGATTTCACTGTTCCTTCATGAGTTTTTGCTAGCCCACAGTCCTTACCTGGACTTGCTTAATTTCTGGACTAATAATGGACTTAATTTCTGTGAATGAAGCAGATACCTTGCTGTCACTCAGAAATAAGTAATAAGAGACAAACTAGCTAGTACTTGGAACTTCTTAATAATGCAGTCCAGATATATATCAGGTCCTTTAAAAGCTTATTGTAACACAGATAGAAAGTATTAGTTCAGTTGTTCTGATTGGTGAGAACTTGCATGCTCATGACCAAATATCTGGGATTTTTAGCTCTCATCTCTCTGGCGGGCTCATACTTCCCCACTATGAATAATACTGCCACTTCTACATATTGTCTTTGATGATGACTTTCTCAGAGAAAGACTTGGAAAAGTCATTGTCAAAAAGACACATAGTAAAGCACAAGTCTAATAAAAATAAAAGTTTAAATAATAGCTGACTATTTTGAGGTGTTTCCTTTTCCTAGTATAAAAATAGGGTGGAGGGTGAGGACTGGGGGATTGTGTAATCCAGTATTTCTGGTAACTATGTGTTACAGTTGCCAGGCAGTGGTACTAAGTTTCTAAGTTTGTACATGAAAGGTTTCTAAGTACATGAAAGGCAAGGAAATTCTGTATCCTATCTGTCCCCATTTTTGAGTTTAATTCAGGTATAGCTCCTTTGGAACCTGTGAAATAAAATGAATTAAAGGCGGATCAGATCTTTTAATTCTATTCTGTCTGAACCATGATTACTTTTCATGAGGAAATATCCTTAGCTTGAAATTCTCAGGTAGTAATGAGTCTCTCAGAACAAATGCATTTGCTGATTGAGTGACAGAAGTTATTAGGGTGTCAGCACTATTTCTTTACCATTTCCATGAGTTGAAACAGTGTTCCGTGACTCAGCTGAAAAAGCTGATGAGACTGACAGACTTAACTATCTTGACTTCACTGTCTTTTATTTAGCTTGGTATTCCTTAAAGCTGTGTATTTGCTGAAAAGCCTTCTGTCACATTCTAGCAAACCCTTGAAGTGGTCTCAACATCATCCAAATGTTTCTGTGAAACAGTGGATTGATTGCATAAAAGAATTCAAAAAGCTAGAGTTTAAGTCAATTGAAAACTTTGCTTCCTGTAACAAAATCAGTGTTTTGAGGAGGGAAAGTTGAGGGGGATTTCAATAAATCTTCTGTCTTGCTTGTATCCAAGGTAGCTGTATCTAGACTGTGCAACACTGGGCTAGAATGCGGCTGAGTAAGACTGTTACAGCAGAAAGGTTTGATCAAGTCTTAATGTGTAGCCAGGGAAGGAAAATCCAAGGATTTTTTTGGACATACGTGTTCTTACTCTGTCAATAAGGCTTGAGGCCTTCTTATTCACCCTGAAGGTAGCCATACCCTACAGTTCACTGGATCATATAATTTAGTTCTGTCTACCTTTATTTATATTGCACTATTAATGACTCTTAAGAAGATGGAAAGGGAATTTGGCTTGCTGGGCTGATTTTTTTGTTTGTTTGTTTGTTTGGTTTTTTTTTTTTTTTTTTTTTTTCCCTTTTGGTAGGTTAGATCTAATCCCTCTTTGTTCAACTAGATAGAAGAATATAGTCTTCATTGCTAAAAAATGTCACGAGTGTAAAGACAATTTGGATTCAGAATTCATTACTGAGGAGCCAGCATTTTATGCTGTACTCTCTGGTACAGTTCTGCCCTTTTACACAGGGGAGAAAAAATGATAAATTAAAAACAGCCACGAACTTAGATTTGGTATAGATTCGCTTTTCATAGTTGTACTTCAAACAGAGATTGACATTAGTTTCAGATTGTAATACTGATTTTAAATGCTGTGATACTCTGACACTGCTTATGTATTTTTTAAATTTTCCATTCTTATTTGAAAATTGATTTTATTTGTAACCATGATTTGAATACCAGAGTAACAATTCCAGCATTCTAAATTTTAGATTATCTGTCTGCTACTTAAAGATGCAATACCTAATACCCAGGAATAAACCCAGCAGTAATGTGTCAGAAAATGGCACCAGAGTGAAAGAGAAGCCCAAATTTCCTTAATTTAGCTATTAATATGACTATTACTTCGGAAGCTTAATCATTTTGGTAGTGACAATAGTTACTTTTATTCCCTCAACCACTTAATGATCTGGGATTTGTGATGTATTTTTATAGTGTTTTTAGTCTTGTGTGTCTAATCATTGCACTTCACTGTAGAGATTGCCTGTGGTTCCTTGTCAAGATTTTTCTCTAGTGCTTTTAGTTAATTTTGTCTTTTTAGGCCATAATATCTGTTAACCTTTGTCTGGCAGCAGATGGATGGCTTCCATCCGTGTATTGCCTCTGTTTCTTGTACAGGCAGGACTCAAGTGTTAGGTGGTGAGAAGGATCTGTTCCTTTTCTAATCACAATGCTCCCTATCTCCGTGCCCTAAAGTATTTATGAGATCTGCACTGTCTGCATTGAAGATTACTGAATGGTGTTTCTTGCTCAGGAGTATATTTTAGCTTTGAATAAATGTGAATTTATTCAAAGCTAAAATATATATGAGTTTAGATGTGAATTGGAAGGGGAGAAAAGTGTAAAGTGTTTTGAGTGCTCTATGTGCTGGTAATTCTAGATATGTGTACTATTAACAAAAGTTGTGCATTCTTGTGTGCAGAGCAATATTGTGCGTGCAGCTTTTCTCCTTCATAGTTACTGTAAGTGTTCATAGCTTTTCAGCCTCATTATGAGCCAGTATGTATGTGTGTGCATGTGGTGGGATGTTAACGTCACTTTCTAGGTGCTGCTTTTGCTGACTGGCAAGAAATACAAGTTTCACAGCTTTTTTATTTAAAGCTGTTTTGGATGAGCTTACTTAGCACATGGCAGCAGAAGCAATGAGGTTTCCCAAGCAGGTTGCAGTTCAGAAAAGAGTTACCTAATATAGGAGGAGAACTCCTTCAAAACAGGCATTGCATGTGTTGTTAAATTCTCAAAGATTTCCTACCATAGGGGCTTTTTAAAGAAAAAAAAATAGGTGTTTCTTAAAGTCATCTGTTTGCTAAAAGACTATGTTGGTTTTTTGAGAGGTAGCTTGTGTTCATATGCCTTGTTGAGGTCTGTACAAGTGAACCATTGGTGTATTTCTGAAGTCAGGAAAAACAGAGGTGCTTTCTGAAATTCCTCAGAGAGTGTGCCAAGAAGACTTCCACTTAAAGTGGGATGCCTCTGAAAATTCAGCCAGAGGCTTCTGTATTCCTAGTTTCATTTGGAGTTATGTGTAAGTATGTTAAAAGATAGCTATTTTTCATGGAAGACATGGGTGAACGTGGCTGAAGTATTTTAAGGAAGACAAAACTATTTTGTTCAAACACTCAACTGCCAAATAAGAAGAAACAGTTATGCTTCTTACAAATAAAATAATTAATTACAAAAAAAAAATAATATGTATGCAAATACCCCTCATGATGATACAGGCTGGATCTGGTTGGGACATGGCCTGGACAGCAAAATAAGGGTCAGCTGCACCTGGGGCAGTATGAGACAGACATGATCCTGAGAGCCAGGGTAGAATAGGAACTATCCCCTCTTCTCAGAGCCTGCCAGAACCCACCTGGGTACTGCCTCCCTTTTGAGTCCCTTATGCAGGGATGATACTGGTGAGAAATGATGGGAAGCTACAAGAGACACAGGAGAGGCTGTGGGACCAGGTCTGCTTCAGCTGGGAGGAGGGATGGCTTCCATGTCAACTGCCCACAGGATGGGGGAGATGCAGCCAGGCTCCTCACAGTAGTGTGTGGTGGGAGGGAAGGTTAGAGGCAGCTGAGACAGCTGAAACAGGGGAAATTGAAACTGACTATAAGGAAGAAACATTTTTCTGACAAGGGCAGTCCAGTGCTGGTGTTGGGGCCGAGACAAGCTGTTGCCATCACCAGTCTTGGAGGTTATCAAATCCCAACTGGATAAGTCCCTGAGAAACCTGGTCTTAACTCAAAGCTGGCTGGGATTTGGGCAGGGTTGGACTGGAGACCTCCTGTGGTCCCTTCCTGAATTATCCTGTTATCCTTTATAGAAAGACAGAAAAGTGTTTGTGTGTGTGTGTGTGTGTGTGTGTACTATAGGTTCCATGTGGCACACAACTTTGTTTTGAGACAGTAACTATAATATACAGACATATCAAGAGTGTAAGCTGTTATTCAAGTCAACATTAAATTGTGGAAATACGATGCTTAATGCTCTTATAAAATAAACCCTTAAAGTAATATTTATTATAATAATAATAATTGTTTCCTTTCTGCCTGCATATACAAGAAATCAAACAATTATTCATATGGACTTGGGTAAGAAATAACAAACCAAATTGGAATCTGAATATTCACACTTTCACATTTTCTTACTGCATATCTTTTCCTGAGTAGAACTTGTCATGCTTGTTGGGATCTTGCTCTGAGATGATAGTCTGCCCTTTGATGGTGTATTAAAGTAGTAGAGAAAAATTCTTAAACTTTCAACTTTATGTTGCTTAAGAAATATATGGATATATTAATTTTTTTCTTCTCTACAGGCATGAAGGTAGTTTAACTTTCAGCAAAGAGTTAGTTGCAGTAGTAATCAACCTCTGATTTCTCTATTGTGGAGACAGATTCATCCATCAAGTTCTGTGTGCAAAGCTAAGAGTGCTTACAGAGCACTTTCCCAAATATATTTGATTACCAGAGCACAGCTGCTGTTCTGGGTAATTAATGTGAGACTATAATATCATTCAGATGGGTGCTGTGTCTATATTTCCAAGGTCGGATAACCTCTCTTGTTTATATTCTCTTCTGTCTCTGGTATTTTATGTAGATTATTGATTTTTGTATGTAGATTTATTGATGTTTGCTTGCAGGAAATAAAGTGCTTTTTGCAGGTCTGGTGGGAAAGATCAGGCAGGCCTTCTATTTGCTTGAGGAAAGGGTTGCTAAGAATAAATATAAGTGGGGTTTAGTAATCTTCCAGCTACCATGTATAAAGGGCTTTTAGTAAATTCTAACCTCCAGTCTTCATGTGTGTTTATTAATTCGCTATCCTAAAGACTGATTGTTAAACAGTAAAATAAATGTTTTTGACTCGGAAGCTTACTTTTCGTTGAAAGTTACTGGGACTGAGATGACCTAAGGCCATTCATTCAGATCAGATTTCTAAGTCTTCAATTTACTTTGAAACAACAAAGATTGTTTTTAGATTTCAAAATAAATAATAAGTTATTGTTTTCAAAATTAAAAGCTTGACTTTAATTTATAGGAGGAAAGGCAAACAGAAGGCATTTTTCAGTAAAAAGCTTTTAGGAAAACTTAACATTTCTTCCTTATCCCTTCAAAATATGTAGCTTTGAAAGTTTTGGGATATCAGTAGCTGAAATCAAGCTGAGAGAATTCTGTAAATGAGAAAAAAATTTCATGTGGAACTTTGGAACCTGTAACTCTGTCAAAGGAAAATGATGTGTCTCCCAAGTGTTTTCTAGCCATATTTTGTATGGTTTGTAATCTCTCTAAGACAGGTCAGTGATGCTATCTGTCCATAAAACTGATTATGTTGCCAGCATGTATTAAGACTTCTAAAACCAGATAACTCATTTTCAGCAATTATCAGTACTTTTATTGTCATAAAATTTATGGCATTTGATACATTATTTGGCTTGAGTAATCTTCATGTAGCTGATTTTTTGCCTTCTTTTCTAAAAGCATAATTAAGGTAAAGATGTATCAGGATACATGAGATAAAATTTCAGGAACTAAATAATGTAACTTCATTTCTTTTGACTAGCACTACTCTTTCTGAGGACCAGTGATACTGAGCCACAAGTTGGGGCTAATTGAACACAACAAATTTAGGTAGATTTTTTTTTTAAACCAACCCTCTTTTTTAGCCTAATTCTGTCTATGTGGAAAAGAGTGGAAATTTTATTATTTACTTCAATCAAAGCAGGCCGTATTAAAGAACATTCCCAGCCTGGCCATTCACAAGACTATGACAGTCACACTCCCCCACCAGGGACTGTCACGGCTGGGACTGAAGCCCCTTCATGGTGGCCACTCCAGTGACCTGACGGGTCCCACCTGACTCCTACACATTCTCACAGGGTCAGCCCAGGTTTCCTGGCTGATCACCCCAGGTTTCCCACAGCAGGGGCTTGGATGTCTCTTTCTGTAAAGGCTTTTATTCACAGTGCAGTAACACAGAAACAGCTCAAGCTCTCAGCCTCTGAGGAGGGAGCCTGGAGAAAGGAACCCCCAGGCTCTTGTCCCCTCACAGTCCAGGTGTGCCAAAGTCTCACTCCTCCTCCTGAGTCTTTGGCTCTGGTGTCTCAGTATCCATCCTGTCCATCCACCTGGCTAGTGCCAGCATCTTTGTGTCCTGTGTTATGCAAAGAATTGGCACTTCCTGGCCTCTTGCCTGGGGCTCCTGCCACCCAGAGCTCAATCTGCAGCTCACACTGCGGGATACAAACCGAGCTACCTGCACTGAATGTAATGTTACTCTGCTGTAATCCACCTTGGGAAGGACTTTTCAAAGAGCTCTTGCACCTCGGCATCCTCACCCTTTTTGTGGGCTAAAAGTGGAATGTTGTCCAATATTGCTGTTCTTGCTTTCTTACCATATGCTGTGTGGGGGGAAAAGTGTTTAGTTCTGGTGCTCATGAGTATATACACCTATATTCTGCCCACTTTTTCCTAATGTCTTAGAAGTCTTAGCTGGAAAAGACTTTATCTTGTCACTGAAACCTTATTAACACACCTTCATTAGTTGGAAAAAACAAATAGAGTATTTTCATAGTTATTTTGAAAAGGGATTCATTTATGTACAGCATCCTTATAGGTCCACCTCCTATGATTTATTAGCTATTACTTTACAACTGTATTTTTTTAAGGACTCCTGTGTTAAAAGGGCTAAAACATTAGATGTAACAAAAACAAGGAGTGTTCACTGAGCTGGAAGCTGCACCCTCTGGATTTCCTGTGGAAGTGTAGTGCGAGTGACTCACACCTTGGCTTGCATGCCTGTCAACTTTTCTAATAGAGAGCAATTGAAATAGCTGTTGCTTTCTCATCACGGGAAGTTATTCCTACTGCTCTTCTGCACAGAGCTCATTTAGTCAGCAAAGTGCCACCTGAGCCTCTCCCTCAGTTTACTAGATTTGATCCAAGTCTTATTTCACATTCACATTAATTTTTTTAGTTGGCAATTGACACATGCTCTTATAGATCCTTCAAGTTAGCAGTCTTCCAATAGGTACCTTTTCTTCTAGTACTTACCAGTAAGTCACAAGCTAGAGCTGTGTTTTATTTATGGAAATGTGGCTTGATTTAGGTAGCTAAAAGGACGTTACTTGTCCTCTTCATGATGCTGCATCTTAAACACATAGGACAAGGTTCCAAATAGCTGAAGATGTTTTATAAAAATAAAACCTTATGAGCTAAATAAGACTGTTTCTGTTCCCTGCATTTTTTTTTATTACTGGCAGACTTCTCTAGTAACTATATAACCTTCTGAGATGTTTTACTCACTTAGCAAGGCTGAGATGCCCCATTAGTCTCAATGCAGCCATGGTTATGAATATTAGAAATGTCTTCACCATGTTTTAGGAAAGAAGCCATCTTAACAGATTATAGGTAGATTCCAGAAAGATAACTGTATTGTATCTAGGAAGAAGAAACAGGTGCTTCAGATGTACTGCACTCTGAGAATAGAACTTTAATTTCTACTAATTTTTTAAAAGTGCATAGAGTGACTAGTTCACCTGAAGATGTCATACTGAAGAAGTATTAAATGCATAGGTGTCATGTATCTGAGCAACTGCAGACTCCTGTGACAGGACTAAATCTATTATTTTACATTACAGCATCTTTCAGTTGCTCCAAGTTAGTGATCTGTGGGGAAAGTGCTGGAGCAAAGGTGAAATATTTCTGTCATCTCTGCCATGGTTCAGCTCCAGGCAAAAAATAGCTTTTCTAATATGCCAGTATTGTTGCAATGCTACTTCAGTGCATACAGGCATCTCCAAGGGGTTGTTTGGAAATACTTCCACAAAGAATTTGTCCATGGAAAGGGGAAGTGCAGTCCCCAAGAGCGTTGTTGTTGTTGTTTGCTGATGTTGGAGATCATTTGCATGGGAGATCATACTATTGTGCTATTACCTGGCTGCAGAGCTGAGTCAAATGTTTGTCTGCTAGGAAGGAATGGTGCATTTTGTTGCTTCTGTGTATTAACTCTGCTTTTTTTTATTGGGAGTAATGTCAGAGTTGGTTTTTTTTTTTATTTCTTTCCAGCTGTGATAGACAAAATGTCAGCAGAATAAGTGACCTACTCTCCAAAACTTGCCATGAACCATTTCGTTGGACCACCTGAGGGGGAGATCAGTGAAGAGCCAGCAAACGGAGCAGTGAGTGAGTCAGTGGAAGCTGACCTGGAGCACTCAGAGGTGGAAGAGGAACAGAGGTATGCGGTTCGCTACCCAAGGCACACCAACAGCAGCCACGTGGGCCTGTCTGGGCAGGAGGAGGAAGGCATGTTAGCTCGGTCAGCCAGTACTGAGAGTGGTTTCCACAATCACACGGATACTGCAGAAGGGGATGTGATAGCCACAGTGGAGGACAGTTACGACGTGGAGAGAGTGCAGGAAAATGAGGATGAGAGTGCATATGCAGTGCAGTACAGGCCTGAGTCCGAGGAGTACACGGAGAATGCTGAGGCTGAGCATGGTGAGGCCATTCATAACCGAACATTGCCCAATCACTTACATTTCCATTCCATTGAGCACGAGGAAGCCATGAATGCAGCCTACTCGGGTTATGTCTACACACATCGCCTCTTCCACCGAGGAGAGGATGAACAGTATGCTGAGGCTTACGCTGACTATGGGCTGCAGGAGCATGTGTATGAGGAAATAGGAGACACGCCAGATCTTGATGTTAGGGAGGGCATCCAGCAGTATGAGCGGGAGAGGGAGGAAGCCGACAATTACCGCAAGGAGGCACTTGGTGCCCGCCTTCACCATTATGATGAACGGTCTGATGGCGAGTCTGACAGCCCTGAAAAGGAAGCAGAGTTTGCACCCTACCCAAGAATGGATAGTTATGAACAAGAGGAGGACATTGATCAGATTGTAGCAGAGGTGAAGCAGAGCATGAGCTCCCAGAGCTTAGATAAGGCAGCTGAAGACATGCCAGAGTCAGAGCAGAGTTTGGAGCACAGCCAGGCTCTTGTCAGTGGTGGGCATGAAAGTAATGGCCAGCTAACATCTGGTTCTCGAGTTACATCTGGCTTGGGAGAATCCGTACAGAGGTACAGCAAGGAAAAAAGAGATGCAATTTCACTGGCCATCAAGGATATTAAAGAGGCTATTGAGGAAGTGAAGACGAGGACCATCCGTTCTCCTTATACCCCTGATGAGCCTAAGGAGCCTATCTGGGTGATGCGGCAGGACATCAGTCCATCCAGGGATTCTGATGACCAGAGGCCACTAGATGGAGATGTGAGTACACAAAGCTTTCACCTCTCAGGTTATATGTGTCTAATTCCTTTAACTGTGACATGCATGGCAGTGAGAGAGGGTGCATTATATTCTTGTTTTGTGTCTCATTCTTGAAAAAGTACTTTGTTTTAAATTTGTACTCTGGAGAGCATAAGAGAAGTAAACATGCATTATTAAGTAGCCAGATTTTTCTTTATTTAACACTGTTGACCCCAGGTATGCTGTATAAGAATTTGTCACATGAAGCTCTTTATGTGTCTTTTCTGAAACAAATGCTGTTATATTTTTTACTGCTATAATATATTTTAGAATAGCAACCAAACAGTTTTCTACTGTCTATCTTTGTATGCTTTTGTTAACTCTTAAGTTTTAGGTTTCATGTTCTGTCATGTAACAGTCCCAACAGTTCTGTCAGAAATCTGGTAATATTCTTTATGATGGTATCATAGATCAGATTCATATTCTAGAAAAGTTGCACGTCAACTTGCAGTCTCTAGAACTCAGTGTATTGCGAGCCTCAGTGTATTACATTATCACTGTAAAGTGGCATTTACAGCAACCTGAGTATTGAAGGCAGTTGTTCAGATTTAAGCATTAGCATTTCTGAAATTGTGTGCTTTTGGCATGAGGTTTAACTTGGATCAGGGTTATCTGCCAGGTTGTGATTCAAGCTGTCTTTAAGTTAATATTTACTACAAGTTTTATGAGTTTTCTGCATTATTTTATAAAATAAACTCATAAGGAACTGTTAAATGGTTTAAATTTATGCCTGATATGGAAAGAGCTGGTAGGCTTAATTTACTGACCAAAATGATCTATTACATGTTCCTATTGTATTACTTCAAGGGCAAGTACCTGCAACCATTGCTCCGTTCCTCTTTATTGCTGTGGAATGGTTTTTTTTACCTTTTTTGGGGGGGTTGGTTTTATTTTGGCTTGTTTCATTTTTGAAGAACAGCTGAAGTAGAACTTCTTGTGTCTTATTTTGGTATTTTAGACTGAGCTATTGTAACATTCTAGGAATGCATGGGAACTATTTAAGACACCTCAGTTACTGCAAAGGGAATTCAGATGGTGAAAAAAGATCACACTCCAGGTAGATCTACAACAGGCTTCTGATTTGTTTACCTGTCTTCAAAATGAGAAAGGCTAGTATTCTACAAATGGGAAGAGATTTTTGGAGCATGGTGTTTAAGATGCTGTAAAAACATGCAAGCTGATTGAGACATATAGCTTCCAGATTTTATTTTTCCTGCAAAACCATTGGAAATGCAGTGATGAGGGTGTTGTTGGGCTTTTTAATTGATTCTTAATATAAAACCTAATTGAACCTTAAAAAAAGTCCAAACAAACAACTGTATTGCAAAAGTTACTTCTACAAATATTTTTAAAATTATGTCTGTTACAGAGTTGATTTGCAGTCATGTGAGGGAAGAAATCTTCCCAGATTATTTTGTGTGGAATTATTTTTAATTTAACTTTAGAAGTTTACAAAACTAAAATTATTTCTATCCCCATTTTCAAATAGATCACGTTACTCTTTTTCTACACATTTTGTTTACCATATTGTCTGTAAATGCTGTTACTGCTTGGAGGATCAAAGAACTTCCTGTTGCTTCCTAACTAATTGTAACAGAGTGCCATGATGGTCTTGGTGACATTAGGTTGCAGATCCTGAGAGCACCAAGTTCTTCTGAAGGTACTTCACCTGCTCTCCAAAATCCAGGTGCATCTTGCAGAATTGAACCTTTCTGAGATGTGCTGATATGGCTCACCCTGGTATGCTCATATAGTGAGCAAAACAGGTGTTTTTATTGGCCTCTGCATACATTAGATATTGAAGTACATAGAGATTCCTGTTTTGCACCAAAGTTTGATTCCTCATTCAATATTTTTTGTACCATGTCAATTAAGAACCTGACTGAATTTTTTCAGGGCTGGCTGAAATCAAAACAGTGATTTATAATGACAGTTATTATAGCTCAGCAAAAAGAAAAATTATGATTGTAGATGAGCAAAGAGTCTGTGTTCTTGGAAGGAAGAAATACACAAATAATTTAGAAGATTTATAGCAGATTGAGGAGAAAACTTGTTGTGGAAGGGACTTGGGACTGAGTAGGAATTTTGTTTTTCCCTGAAGAACAGATATATATTTGCTTTACTGGATTAATTTGAATGGCAACTCAAAAACTGTTTGCTCTTTTCAATGCAGCATTCCTATAATTGCTTAGCTGTAAATTGGGCAAAAATAGCTTGTGTTGGCTGAGAGACCCTAAGTGGTCAATGTAATAAAAAATATAGTTGAAGCCCATTCATCTAATTGTAAATTGTTTTTCTGTTCCCCTAGAGAAAAAAAGCAGGATCTCAGATGGGGGCTTTTCAGTGTAAGCAGTATATGTCAGAGATGTTTTTCAGTCTGATTTACAGTATGGATCTGGAAATATGAGTGTTTTTACCTTCAGACCGACACCATTTTCTTGCCCCAGAAGTATCAAATTGCTGCAGATAAATAAGGCAAATTGAGTGGGTTTTTTGCCTTCAGTTATTTTGCAGGTCTACTTTGAAAATTATCCTCAAGTTGTGTTAAACAGTTTTCTTTCAGAGATAGAACTTACCTGAAAATATTTCTAATAGTATTGTCTTCTTAATCATGTGATACTGAAGCTCATAAGGCTTCTTTACACACAAACAACAGTCACTTTTTATTTAGCTAGAAGCTGTCCACTGGAGACCAGTGAAGCCAGAAGAATGATTTGTGGTTGAGGCACATTAAATACAACAGCCTCCTTTGCCTTTTTTCCCAAGAAAGTGACTGTTAATCCCCAGTGCTAAGCATTTGGGTAATACATTTGCAGCAGAATGTTTGGTAGGATGCCATTTAAAAGTGTCCAGAGACTATTTTAAGAAGCTAACAATTCAGAGGTATTCAGTTAGCCTGCAGCTAGGTATAGTTTGGGACCATTAGGAAAGACATGCAGTGACTGTGACAGTAAGAAAGGTACAGATCACTGTATCTGTGTGTACCTAAGATGTCCTGATTCCAGTTTTATTCACAGGTTGATCTACCAGGATTATCAGTCATTCCTGGGTATTTCTTCTCAAAAGAAGTGTTTGGTGTATGAGAAAAGGTGTATGAGAAAAGTAAATTGCTCACTCCCATGGACAGTTCTGTTGTAATAAATTCTGGTAGTCGTGTGGTGTAGGAGGCAGGAGACATTTATTCTGTGAATAAATAATAGTTTAAAGAGGTACCTGTTTAATATTTAACAATGGAGAATATTAGCTGCCCTGTACCTTGTGCACCCTGGTTTAATGATGCATGCTTTCATTTGAATCAGAAGTGGTTTGGACAGTGAGTTTATGGGGAAGGTGTTGTACTTCTGTATTTGATAAAAGCTGAAAAATCCTCAGTGTCTTTTGAATAAAGGCAATAAGAGTATTTTTTAACATTTGCCACACAAATGAGATCTGTACAATTGGCATATATTTCCAAAGTCTGTTTATCAGAAACCTTTTAAACCAAAGCAGGCCATCATTTGGATATGGCCTCATGAAGATCTCTTTTTCAAATACAATAGCAGTTAGAGCTGCACAGCTGCAAGAGGTGTGGCATCAGGAAACCGACCCTCGATGGAAAAGGCTGTGGAACTGCATTGTTGATTATTGTGGAACAAGATTGTGTTTTCTGAGTGTGAAATGGAGAAGTTTTGTTCACTCATAAAATCATGAAATCATAGAATGGCTCAGGTTGGAAGGGTCCTTAAAGATCATCTAGTTCCAACCTCCCACTAGGCCAGGTTGTTGACAGCCCCATCCAGCCTGGCCTTGAACACTTCCAGGGATGAGGAAGCCACTTCTTCTGTGGGCAACCTGTTGCAGTGCCTTACCATCTTCACAGTAAAGAATTTCTTCCTAGTATCTAATCTCTACCTACCCTCTTTCTGTTTGAAGCCATTCCCTCTTTTCCTGTCACTACATGCTCTTGCATGCAGTTTCTCTCCAGTTTTCATTCAGGCACCCTTTGGGCACTGGAAGGCTGCAATTAGGTCACCCAAGACCTTCTCTTTTTCAGGATGAACAATCCAAATTCTCTCAGCCTTTTCATCATAATAATAAAGTTAGTAGCTGGAACTATGAAAAAGGTTAAGCATGAACTTTGTAGTACATCTATGCCTGAGTAGTGGAGTGGGGGACCCTTTAGGAAAATACGTTCTAGATGCACAGAGTTACCTCACTGGAAGGGTAGGCCCATAGGCCATTTAGGTAGCTCTTGCTCACCATTCTTTTCAGATTCTCCACTGGAAACCTGCTGTGAATGTGCCTAGGCAAGCACAGAAATTGTGGTGTTTAAAGGTCCAAATAGAAGACATGCAGTGCATAGATTTGGATTTGACGATGAATGTTCATCCACATGTTCAAGTGGAAAGGATTAGTTTTGTGTAGTAGATTATTCAAAATGCGATGAAGTATTCTGGTGTTTAAAATGTATGAAAAAATGTATCTTTGTTACAGAACTTTGAGAAGAGTGGCTTACTCAGTTGCGGAAGTACAAAAACCTACTGAGAAAAGCACTGAAAGACTCAAAAAGTCAAATAGAATTTTTTGGGATGTGAATTAAACAGAGCAGAAGCAGGCTGCCTGCTTCAGCTCTGCCATAATCAGAAGAAAACAGTGGTTTAGAGGTAGAACTCATCCGTTTGAGAACAAATTACCATGATTTTTATCTGAGATCTGTTCAGTTATCCATGGGGTTATAGATCTGAAAACCGAGTTTTGTTGATGTCCAGGACATGATTTGTTTCTGCATGACAATACCTTGGTTTTGCAAAGCCCTATCACTGGTGTTTGTAATCTCTGTTCCTCTGCAGACATTTGAGGTGGTGGGATGTTAGAATAAACCCTAATATGAAGTAAAATCACATGTATGGGTGTTTAGATTTGTGAAGCAGAAATTCAGAGCTGAAGACTAAGTCTTCCAGGTGGAACAGAACTGAGCTGCATTGTTTTGCTTCTCTGTTGTTTTTGGTTATGTATATTTTATTTCAACTCTTGCATTCTCAGTTGCAGGATTTTCTCAATTTTGATACCTCACTGTTTTCATGGAGATGAATTTGCTTCACTTCTTCCACAGCAGGAGTAATGTATTATTAAAAGGCAATGGAGAAGTCTTTTAAATAATTAAGCAGGCTTCAGTAATACATGAAGTAAGGGGAAAAAAGAGAGAAAGGAAACAACTGAAATTAAGAAGAATTTTTATTGACAGTATACTGTTGAGTTTTTTTCTGAGTAGGTCTTTTAAAACTCTTGGTTGAGCACACAAACTATAGGTCAGCTTTCCATCATTTATGAGAGACCCAGGCTTAAGTTTATGCTGGGAAAAAAGCCCCAAATGCCTCAACCAAAAATCACTGAAGAACCAAAGCAAACTAAAACACAAAGCATTTTATTCATCAATCACACAGAAGAAAGCTTAAATTTAGCAATTAGTCTGCTTGAAGGCAAACACTCCCAGATGAGTTACTGGCTTTTAAATTATGGTGAGCACTGGATACATAACCCCTTGAATATTGTTTTGTTTGATTACATTTTTAAATTATTGAAAGATGAAAGTAACTTGATTTTTCTGTGTTGTTGAAAACTAAAACACTAACACTAACTATAACTATAACACTATAGCTAAAACTATAGCACTTGCTATAGTTAAAATCTTCAGAACATGCAGGAGGAATCCACAGTGATTTTTTCAGAATGACACATAAAACTGCCCTGGAAGTTGAAATGAAAGTGTGGCTAAGGAAGTCTATACTCAGAGAAGCAACCAGCCCTGAATCAGATCTCTCAAATGGGATTGTTTTTCATTGTCCAGATGGTGGTAAGTGACAGGAGGCTCTGTCTTTGCAGGACATCATCACCTGGATCAGGGGAAATTCCATAAACCAAGAGTTCCCAAACTGCATTTGTTCTTAGATACAGTTGGCCTGTGATGCTGTGTGATCACTCCAGTGTGTCTGATCCATTGCTATTGTTTATCTTATGCTACATAGAAAACACCTCCTTCGTTAAATGTGTATGTAAGACTGCTGTACATGATGTTATCTGCATAGGCAGTAATAATTTCTGTTGACTACCAGCTTACCCATAAGCAAATTGGTCATTTCTGTGGCAGCAACTGCGTGACTCAGCTGACCCAACAGCTGCCCATTGACTGAGCCACTCACTTCAGATGCTAACTACCCAGAGTGGTAGTTAAAATGATAAATGGTGCTTATCAGTTGTCTTGGGCACAGGAGGAGCCTTTTGGGGGAGCCTCTTTAGGCTGCCTGAAATTCCTCTGTGGAGAGGTCCTATAGCAGTTAATCATATGTGTTGTTCTGAAGGAGCAGTTCTGCCAGTAACCTTGTCTCAGGTCACCTTGTCCTATCATGTATGCACAAACTGACAGGGAGCAGGTCCTGGACCACCCAGCAAACTGATGAGTAAGTGCACGGGGTATGTGCAGAGGCAGTTACACCAGAACTACAGTACAAAGTTAAATCCACAAGTCAAAATTATGAATTGAATTGCGTAGATTGTACCACAGTATGCAAGTATGTGTAAAGTGCTAAGTTGGTATCATTTTTATCAAGCCCATCATTTTTAGCACTGTACTTAAAACATAATTTCGACAAAGACAGCCAGTAATCATTAGCTTTTAACTTGTTTCTCTACTGGTATTTATGCCAACTAAAACCTATCATCTCAGTCTGGGTTTTAGTGAACAGAATTTGAGCTGTACAAATGACTGAGGACACTGCCATCGCATAGTTGGCCTAAAACCTGAGAGATTTACTGTCATGATAAAGGCAGTTCTTGTGATAGAATGCATCTGACTATACTTGTGTGTTGGACCTGAAGACTCCATAGTACTTTGACCTTTTCCTAATGTGTATAGGTTCTTTTCAGAGGACTATCTCTAAAAAAAAAAAAATANCAAGGAGACTTTGCCATACCTGTACCATAATACCTGTAGGTACACATTAGTGTCAAATAAGTAATGTCCTATCATTTAAGTGAATCTTGAATTTTTGAAGCATTTGTTGATTTGTCTACACATATGATACTATAAAAAAGGTCTGAATAAACTACCTTCTTCAAAACAAAAAATGACCAGTGCTATTTAGCATCTCTGTGAGCAACATGGACAGTGGGATTGAGCATGCCCTTGGCAAGTTTGCCAACACCAAGCTGAGTGGTGTGGTCAACACACTGGAGGGAAGGGTTGCCATCCAGAAGGATGTGGGTAGACCTGAGTGGCGGACCTGACCTGTGAGAGCCTCATGAAATTCAGCAAGGCCAAGTGCAAGGACCTGCACATGGTCCAGGGTAATCCCAAACACAAACTGGAAGAAGAATTCTTTGAGAGCAGCTCTACAGGTAAGGACTTGGGGATACTGGTCAGTGAAAAACTTACAAGGGCGTGTAGCGATAGGACAAGGGGGAACCGCTTCAAATTGACAAAGTAGGTTTAGATTAGATACAAGGAAAAATACTTTACTGTGGGGGTGGTGAGGCACTGGTGCAGTTTATCCAGGTACCACATCCCTGGAAGTGTTCAAGGCCAGGCTGGATGGGGCAGTCTATTGGAAAGTGTCCCTGTCCATAGCAGGGGCAGTAAAATTTAGATATCTTTAAGATCCTTTCCAATATAATCTCTGTGATTCTGTGATTTCATGTCCTGGCCTATGTGACCCTCAAGCTGTACTCTCTTCAAATGATCTGCTGCTAAAAGCACATAAAACACACTGTAAACAAACTTTTGTAAGTTTCAGTGTTTCAGTGTCAGTTATAGGTCTCTTCATGAACTGTATAGGAAACAGCTGATTGACCTGGATAGGTTAGATGAAACACAATCCTCTCCTTTTACAAGTTCTGTTACTAAATCCCTCTGCACAAGAGCAAGGAAGGTTTCTCAGGTGGAGTGGGTTGCATGTTAGTTAGAGTCAAACGGCAAAATTGAGATGGAGAATTTTTGGATGTACCAGGTTGAGTATCATAAGAAAAATGTAAGTATATATTCAAGGGGAAAAGGGATTGCTATCACTTTTTTACTGCTACATGTAAAAAAATCTAATCTAATTCCATTGATAGACCTCTGTGCCTAATAACAGCATGCATCATGTAACCTTACTGTGTTCTGACAACTTTGTTAGGCTTTCAAAACTTGTTTTTGTTAATGACAAATGGTAGTGCAACAGTAACTAAGCCTTCATTTTAGTCTTTGTTTAGAGCAGCTGTGCAAATTATCTATCCACTATGATACATCAAAATATTTCTTGTTATTGCTGTGACTGCATTCTTTCCTTGTACATTATATGCAGTACCTCTAAAAATTCATTTTGGTGTCAAAGAGAACTGAGTGTTAATTCTTCAAAGACTGGACTTCCCTGGAGAAATGTTTTCAAGGACACCTCTCATTTCATGTCATGCAGCAGACTTTGTAAGATGTTTGATATTTGAGTTTGGTAGTTCTGGTTCTTGGTTTGGTTTTGTGGGGGGGTGGGGGGTGTTTGGTTGTTGTTGTTCAAGGGTTTTTCTCCCCCAAAACATATATTGGAGCAGACATTCAAACAGAGTACATAGAAAGCCATGTAATAACTTATGTCTGATACTTTGTAGATAAAAGTACCTGAGTAAAGGCACTTATAGTGCTACTGGAGTAACTGCTAGTACCTTTATAATTATGCACAATTTCGTAATGCTGATTGTCTGGTTTAAATGAAACCATTAGTCTTTATCCTTCAGTATGTGAATATGAGAGTTTTCAGCCATTGTAAAGAACGCTTTTGTGTGTGTGCATGTACACATCTCAGGCTTAACATGATTTCTTTGTTTCTTGTTTAAAGCTGAATGATACAATGTCTAGATGTCATTATTGCATTGATAGTATAATGCACCTTTTAAATTTATTCCTAATACAGAAATACTGCATAATAATAAGAATGTGAGCACCATGAAAACTCTTCCTTATGTAAATAGGAGTTGACATTTTTGCAGTTGCATCACTGGCACTGTTGACTGGTAATTACGCAGCAACTCAGGGGAGCCTGTATCTCTCACACAGCCCCTGCTCATGTGCAACAAGTAATTCTTAGTCTGATGGTGCAAACACATGCCAGCTTTCTAGGGATTGTTTCACAGCTACATCTACTTCTGTCTTGCAGTTGTGATTCAAAATACAGGGAGATGCAGGGACTGCTCTTTAACACAGGAGATATCTGTAAAGAATTGCTTCTTAACTCTTTGAAAGCATTTATTAGTTAACTACAATTTTAATACTTAGTTATTATCTGAGAGGAATGTCTGTAAAGAGAAAGTGGAGAAAGGACTTATGTTTTCTTGTTTCATTTCACGTCCAAGGGAGGCTAAGAGAAACTTAGATGTTTGGGGTTTTAGTTGTTCTTGGTTTTGATTTGGTTTTGTGGTTTTTTTGTAGACTATTTCATAGAACTCGATTTTTCAGCTGCAGTAGATGCAGAACATGAGGGTGGAGTTGCTGCCAGTTCAGACCACTTGAAATATATCCCTTTTCTGATATGACTCATTGGCTCAGAGAAAAGCTTTGTCATACTGTTTGTGAAAAGATAAGCATTTGACTTGTTTTGCCGTCAGTGATCAACTGTTGAGGTGGCACAGCTAGAGCTGCATTCTTCCTATGTTAAAGGAGAGTGTAGAATGCCAGGGCTACTGAGCTAAATACCCAGCTGTAGGTAAATGCTAAACTTCCCTTTTGAGGATTTCCATTTTGGCTTGGGCAGACATGTTTTGTAGGTATCTCCTTAAAATCTGCCTCTAAAAATGCCTGCTGGGTTAGAGCTTTATACTCTCTTTCATTTTGGTCACCTTCATTATTTCCACATTCTCTGTTCTTGCATCACACCCACATACCAGGGTCCCCTGCTCTGTACTTCAGATACCTTGCCACAGCTTTTTCACATCACCAGCATTCATTGGCAATTGTGTATGATTAGAATATCCTTTCCCAGAACATTCTTCCCCTTTATCAAGATACTTGCTGATCAATCACATAGACAGTTTCTCCACTGAATTGTTTATGGAAAAAGGAGAAGAATGAGGAAATCTGATCTAAAGAGCATGTACTGAGCTGGTAGCATGAACTGTTGAATATTTTCCAAGGCTATACTGTATCTAGATTGAGGAATCTCTGTCCTTGATTATACTGGTCTTGAATTGTCATTAAATATATTAATAAATTCTTGAATACATCAATATTGCTTTGCATAGTTTATAAAAGTTGTTTTCTAAGTTAATGGAATAATCTTTATGGAAAACCGCTGTGACCTTCCTCTGCTCAGATTAGATTAGTTTAGCACCTCATGTTAATAATACCTAACGGCCTGTCTGCTTTTGGGGAAATTCAGTCTTTTATTCATTTTTTCCAGTTTGACAACTAAATAAACTTAAGCTGAATCCCTGTGTGCTGCTTAAGGTCAATTCACTTGTTTCCCATCACAGCTTACTCTTAAGTGACTTTACCTTTTCTTTCTTAGAATGTCAGAGCATAGGATGTAGAAAATGAAAAAATAATTTCTACATTGGGCACTCACAATAACTTTTGATTTTCTTGCCATGTCTAGTGTCCATCTCCAGATTCCTCTTCACCTCGAGGTGCTGAATCATCAAGCAGACAGCATCACCAGGATGTCTGCAGTACAGCAGAGGCCTCCACTAATAAAGAGGTAGAGTAAAACCTTTTTAAAGGCCACAGTCTGGTTCATGCTGCTTATGCCTATTAATTCTCCTTGCTCCCTTGTACTTGTGCAATCTCTTTTCTTCTTTTTATTTATGCTTCTTTACCTTATGCTTGCCTGGCTGTCTGACTGAATTTCTAACATACTGAAGACTTTTTGTCATGGCATTTCTGACTCTGTGTTCAGCTGTCACTAAATTTGTTAACCAGACTGCAGAGTACTGATTTACCAAACAGCCAACATCCCCTCTGTAGCAGAGACAAAACAAAGAAGACTTCTCTTTTTTTTCCCCCCACTAAGAAAGAGTATTTGTCAGCCAGATGAAAAAGTGCTTAAATTTAATTGTTATGTAATAAATGACGCTGCTTAATATTTTGTCATTGTAGAAACTGGCCTGCAAGTGATTCTTAATCAGAATTCAATTTCTGACTCCAGGCTTCTCAGAGTAAAGCTACATAGTTTGCGGTTTTTCCCCTTACCTGGTAGTGCCTTAGACTGCAGTAGTTCCACCAAAACAAAATAAGTGTGAATAGAACTGCTCATAGTATGAAAAGAAAAGCATTTGATGTAAAAAGGATTTGGATTAGTATAGAGTGGCAGGTTCTGTAAACAGAAAAATCTGCAAAAATTTGGTTTATTTGCCTTTTTTTCCCACAAATTTGAAAACAGTCTAGAAACTAACATAACAAAATCCCATATTGTTACTGATAGCAATGGATTAGTTATCTTCCAAAATTAAAAACCTGATCTACTGTAAGTGGATTAAAAATGAAACACTAATTAAATAATCCATTTGTTCCTTTTTACAATTGCAATTATCAAGAGATAGAAAAGTTTGTAACATGTATGTAATTGTGCCAGTCTGCATTTGCATTTAGAAAATAATAAAAAATTTCAAAAGACTGAAGAAACCCATAATTTTTCAAATTCTGAAGTTTTCAACTACAGATCATGCCTTTAAGTTTTCTTCTGCTTTACTGTTAACTTATTAAAGCCTTAAGCATTCTTCACTACAGACTTTGTCACTATATTCTATATTTTAGCTATTTTTAGATATCAGTAAACTAATCCAAAGCAAGCAAGCAAACAAAACACTGTTGACTTCCATTGTTAAGATGTGCTTACACGTAGTTGCAGAAGTGGTAAACCAGGTTTCACTGTAGAATGTATTGGGCTATTAGTTTCCCTGAGATGCGGAATAATTCCCACTTTAGTATTTCTAATGCAATATTAAAAGTGATAAAACAGCCTCATAATTTCTGGATTTTTAGGTCTCTTTCTCTAAGAATTCTTTTTATTAAATATAAATTTATAATACCAGATGGCAACAAGATCATTGAAAGTAATGAAATATTGATGACCTTGATATTTCATTATTCATGGCTATGTAAAATTAAAAGGTGTAGGTTTCTACCTATTGGTAACTTTACCTGTTACTTTATTGTTCTAATGGTTTTAGTAGAATGCCTTTTTACCTGGGTAATGAACAAGATAAGTTATATTTGTGAGTGAGAATAAAGATGTATATGATGGTGGTTTGCACCACTTTATCCTGAAAATAAGTTGCTAGTTAAGAGTGCTGAACAGTTGCTAAATCTGTATCAAAGATTTTGTTCACTGCTTAAAAATAAATGAATACTTTGTAATGTATTTGTATATGTGAGCCGCCTCTCATTTGTAGGGGATTTATCTTCTATGCCTACCAGAGCCCAATGTTTGAATCCCCTCTTTAGCACTACATCAGCAACTATTACAAACCGTTGTTGGAGTCTATATGGATAGGTGGTTCAGTAGGAGCATTCATGTGAAGAGGTAAAAGAGCCACAGATGTGAAAAGGCATGTCAGTGTCCTCACAGTAGCTTAAATGTGTTGGCAGCAGCAGATCATTAATTATTGGCATCTTTATCGATGCTAGTACAGAACTTGATGGACAGGATTCTTGGATTCTCAACACAGCCTAGTAATTTTCATAGGGAATGCAAAGAACTTAGAGCTTGCACAGGCTCAGTTGTCTGTGTCACATGCCTTTTGTTTTTAATTCACAAATTTTATTTTATAGCAAGACATGCATCATTGGTTAAAAATATTACTTGTTGTATCAATTTTCCATATCTTACAAAGGAAAAGACTCCTTGGGGTTAAGTCAGTCAACCTGTTACATAACTGTTGCCTTTCTAGTTTTACCTGGGTTTTCCACTAGTACACAGACCCTGGTAAGTTGCCTGTTATAAAGAAAAATAATTTGGTGTATATTTCTATGTATATCATCTGGAAATATACTGAAAATAATTTAAGATTTTATGCATTATTCTGATCATGTATATAGTTTTTCTTTTAATAGAATGATATTAAGCAGTCATTGGAGGAGCAGTCATACTCCTGGTACAGTTATAGATTAATTAACTATCCACTTACCTACCTATTATAGCAGAAAGTATTTCAGTATATCCGTTACCAATTATATAGTGCCACACACAATTTTTTTAATAAATTTTTGAATGTGGTTTACATTATTAATTAAACAAAGTGGTGAATCTCACTCACTGAAAGTTGTAGCTGTCAGATATATCTGAAGGGTTAGTCTCATAGTCTTTCACAGAAAATACCAGTAGGATGTATGGTATTACTTTAGTGTGTGTATTTACATGCACAAGTCAATACTCTATTTATTCTTTCACTATTTATGTGATTGGTGCTACCAAATGTGTTTTTGTGCTCAATACAGTGTAAGCGCAGTTGGTGGCGAGGTCATGGTGAATCCGGTTATCCCAGAGAATAGAGGCTGTTCCCTAACCTGTTAAAATCTAGAAGGCTTTTTGTAGGCACTGTTAATGTGAGGGATACATCTAAAACCGTTCCTAACGAATAACTGTATTTTGTTAATGATGGTTTCAGTCATTAATTTTAACAGTAAAGTGCAATTTTTATATTCCTCTATGCATTTATTTGTAGTTGGAAGACCAGAATCTTTGATGTATTATGTACTTTCTCCCATATTTCTTGATTATTAAAACTAGAGCACCTATCTAATAGGTGCTCTACTTTTAATAGGTAGATAATTAATGCACTAGTGAAGACCAACTAGTAAGTGAAGTCTGGTCTTATCATATTGTCTGCTAGATAGACACAAATGGAATACATTCAATTTACTCTAGTAAGTACTTACATCTTGAAAATACTAAATATAAATAATAATAAGTTTAATAATAATAATAAGTGTTTTAAGTGTAATAATAATAATTTATTTACTGATAAATATGGCTGATTTAAGTTTGGGGTTTTCTTGGCATGGAGAAATTTTTAATGCATATTTGTGCATGCTATGTTCTGTTTGAATTCCTTTTTGTCTTAATTACAGTCCAGAAAAACCTTGGCTTCATTTCCAACTTATGTTGAAGGTAAGATAGTTTCTAAATATTTTTTCACATCAAAAAACCCACCTGTATTTATAATGTATAAAATTTTACTTTTATTTGCTGAATAGGAAAGCTACTAGGGTTGTGTGTACTGATTTAGATTAAATTGTGTCTAATTTAGAACCTGAGATAAATCCAACTGTGCTCCTTCAGAAATTTGGAAGCATGGAGCTTTTAGCTTTTTAGTGTTTCATTCATTATTTCTATATCAGTTGTGCTGATTTTTTCCTCAGTATCAACTGAAACACTGCTTTCTTTATAGTATTTACACAACGTATAAGAATGTGCGTGGACAAGGAAAACAGACTAAGCAAGAAGACTGTAGTGCTCTGTCCAGCATTGATTGCAGTTGGCAGGCTCAGTATAATCTCAGTTGGATTTATGGGCAGGCCTGCCAGTGAAAATCTGCTTTGCTTAACAGCTACTTTCTTCTTAATTAAATACTGCTTCTCATCTCAGAGTTAAGGTTTCAGTAGAGCTGAATTTTTTCAAAACAATGTGAAAAAGCAAGTTAGCTGCCACGTGAACTGCTGTTACCTTTTGTATGAGTGTGCATCCTGTGTATACTGCTGGAGGAACACAAGTTGTGTGCAGTTATGACAGAAGCAGAAAATAGAAGTTTCATCTTTTTTACTTTTCCGTTTACCACCATAGTGGTTGTTCCATGTGGTTGATGAAAACTTAGAAACACAATTGATGTAATACTTTATTTGGACTTCCTCGTCACTTCTTGGATTGCTTTACAGTGTGCTGTGTTTAATTGATAATGTGATCATTTTCTTTAGACTGCAAATTTATTGTTGTTTTAGTCTTGAGAGTATAAGCTGCCTGTTTTGGAGTCTCTGGCCAGAATGTCAATTAGTCCATAGCTAAGCATTGGAATTTCGTAACAATGAAGGATCTCTCTTAGAATTTAAAATCATCTCCTATTGGTAGTCCTGTCTATCAAGAGACTATATTCTATATATAGGAATATATATCTATATTTTTTAAATAATATCTCCGCCTTAGGAAAAAAAATAAATTATACACTAAAATTTTCTTGGTTCTTGGTCCATCACAAAATTCCTTAAAATTACAAATGTTCCATTTTTATGCACCAGCAGTCCAAGGAAAAATTTGCCAGCACCTATGCTATATTTTCATTGAGGTAATAGTTTTGTTGTCAGAGATAATAAAAGGACAAGGTATTCTAAAAAACAGTGCTGTCTGTGTGTTCACCTTTGATGCAATTGGAGCACGTATCTTTTTGGGGTTTAATATACTACTTTCTTGGAGTCTTATACCTTGGCCCATTTGTTTTTCCTCATTTTGATCAGAAACTGTACTATAAAAGGTTTTGTACCTCTTTAGTTTAGTGGTGGGAGTGGTGAAAAGGCCTTGATGTGTAGAGTAATAAACAGCAACACTTAAAATGCTGTGTGATTTCTGTGTAAATATGTAGTACTTCCAGATGCATGAATTTCCCTAAGGAAATAACTCAGTTTCTTTAGGTCATGTGCTTACAAGTGACTTGTTTCTTTTGAGAATTTTCCAGATACATACTGTCTGAGCAAACTGCACACTGGAGATGAGCAACTTAAATTGCTAGTCATAAATTTTTGTATTTAAAGAAATTATAAAGAAGTCAAGCCTGCTCACAAGATTTATACATGTGCTTTTGTCTGTGTGTAGTTTCAGTGTGATATTTGTCTCCAGCTCTTTCTTTGTTATTTTAGTCATAATAATGACTTGCTTTTCCTTGAGGCCAAAGCTACCCTTGCTCATTGAGATGTTGTTAGTCTTATATGTTATCATTAGAACAAAATTGACATTTTGAGTAATTTGGAACTTAAAGCCCCATCACCTTATAGTACAAGATACCCCTTGATTTTAGAGGAAAAAAGAAAGACAAACTTAAACACAGGTGTTTTGTGATAAAATGTGAACATGTTTAGCATGAGCATTCTTTAATATGATTTGTGTTCTCACTTGTCTTGAATGATTGTTTTCCCTTACTTCTAAGAACAGGAAGTTTCTTAGGTTAACCAGCCTTGCTTTTGGATTATGACAGTTTTAATGCGGTGTCAAAATGGAACATTTTCATGTATAAAATTTTTAGTTAAAGCTGCCAAACGCCAAAAATCTTACAAATCATAAGTGCTGCTTTGTAAGGATTTGCATTGCGTGGTTATGAGCACTTTACACCCCATCACTTTCCTCAGGAATTGATGGGTGTTGGGTCTCTCAGGATCTGTGGACTAAGAGTGTTGCTTTGCCATAAAGAGAGCCCATGCTTTGTATGTTTAATAACATTTTTAATTACTACATTTACATTTTTACTTAACTTTACATTTAACATTAACATTACATTTTACATTAACATTACATTTTTATTTAACTCAGTACTTTACCACAGTATCCTTGTTAAGACTACTATTTTTAAAGGTCTGTGGCATAAAAATATTGTGATGTGTGGTATGTATAGAGCATTCCGAGGGAGATTGTTCTGCCTGTTGCACCAACTGTGGTTTATGGACAAGCAAGAAAGAGACTAATGGCTGCTATGAAACTGCATCTTTCCTCTTTCTGCTTGTGTCTGTTGGTCTCAGAATTGCAAGGCTACTTTTGGTGGGTGAGGAGCAAGCTGAGTAACAGTGTCTGTCCCTTTATCACAGTGAAAAATCACAGATTATTTTGCTCCAAGCTGATCCCTACTCACAAAACAATGAGCTATTGTGAGAAACAGGCTGGATTAACAATTGTTTGTAGCTTTTGCTGCAGAGATGTTGTACTGGATTTGTGAAGCAAGGTTTTGGTAGTGGGGCAGCTACAAGGGTGTCCTCTGTGAGAAGCTGCTGGAAGTTTCCTGCCTGTCTGATAGAGTCAGTACCAGCCAGCTCCAAGACAGACCCACCACTGGCCGAGGCTGAGCCCATCAGCGACAGTGGTAGCACCTCTGGGATAATGTATTTAAGAAGGGGGAAAAGACTCTGAACCGCAGCAACTGCAGCCGGAGAAGAAAGGGCTGGGAATGTGTGAAAGAAAGATCTCGGAATACAAGGTCAGTAGAGTAGGAAGGACCGGAGATGCTCCAGGTGCCAGAGCAGAGATTCCCATGCAGCTCATGGTGAAGACCGTGATGAGGCAGTTGTGCCTCTCCAGCCAATGGAGGACCACAGTGGAACACATACCCACAAGCAGCCTCTTGAAGACCCCATGCCAGATCATGTGGATGCCCAAAAAATGCAGGCTATGACCCCATGGAAATCCCAGGCTGGAGCAGGTTCCCTGCAGGATATGTGGCCCAGTAGAGAGAGGAGACCACCTGGAGCAGGCTGGTTGGCAGGACCTGTGACTCCCTAGGGAACCCACACCAGAGCAGTCTGTTTGGAAGGGTTGTCTCCTGTGGGAGGTATCCTATTCTAGAGCAGAGGAAGAATGTGAGGCCTCTTCCCCATGAGGAGGAAGGAGCAGCAGAGACAGCATGTGATGAATTGACCACAGCCCCCATTCCTCATTCCCCCGTACTTCTGGATGCAGGAGATAGAGAAAATTGAGAGTAAAAATGAGTCCAGGAAGAAGGGAGGGATAGGGAAAGGTGCTGGAGCATCTGTTTTTATTTTTCATTATTCTACTCTGACTTCATTAGTAATAGATGAAACAAGTTTCCACAAGTGAAGTCTGTTTTGCCCATGACAGTAACTAATAAGTGACCTCTCCCTGGTCTTGTCTTGCCTCATGAGACTATAGTTATATTTTCTCTCCCCTGCCCTCCTGAGGAGAAAAGTGATAGAAGGGTTTTGGTGGGCAGGGTCAACCCACCACAAATTTCGGTACAATTTGTTTGATGTTTTGTGCCTTTGCAAGTACTGGTTGCCTTTTTGTCATGCTAAACTGAAGTATTTCAAAGGAGGATTTGCAGCCATCAGGTGCAGTCTCAAGTTTTCAGAGTTCTGCTTTTGCTGCATTTCACTATGATTATCTTCAGTGATGGCTTTCCTGTGTTACAGTTCCTGGACCTTGTGATCCTGAAGACTTAATTGATGGAATAATTTTTGCTGCCAATTACCTTGGTTCAACTCAACTCCTTTCTGATAAAACTCCATCCAAGAATGTGAGAATGATGCAGGCTCAGGAAGCTGTCAGCAGGATCAAGGTGAGGAGTAATTCCTGCTGCTTCTTGTATGGCTGCTTTATGGTTGTGGGTGTGAACTTCTTTCTTATGCAGTAATTTTTTCAGATGGGGTTATCTGTCGTTTCAGAACGAAAAGTGCCCCACCTTTCCTTTGCAAAATAAATTGTATATGCTGCTTATGGAACAAGACTGATAGGGAGATGTTACCAGGTCATTTTAATTCCCTGTGGTAATACTCATGCTGTGTACACTAAACCGGAATCTGAAGTGAGTGGTGGTCAAAGTTGCATATTATCTGGGTGTGGAGGGAAAACAAGTTAAGGAAATAAATAGTACGTATTGCAGCTGCTTCTGGCTTGTCAGTGGAACTGCTACTGTGGTAATGACTGCAGTTATATTTGACCCTGTTGTGGACACTTGTTTCTCCACACATAACAGCTGTGAGCTGATTTGGGGGAAAAAAAAAATAAAAGCCTGTGATGGTACAGAGAAGTGTGGAAAAAAATAATTTGTCCTGGAATCTGAAAAAAATTTTGTTTCAAAAGAGAAATTCCAACTGATTTCTGTACAGGCTATTCCCAGCAATGGGAATGCTGATGTACAGTAAGTTACAATTATGACATTGTCAGCTAAAATTAAGGTGTGTGGGTGAAGTATTGCACAGTTGTACAGGATGCTGCAACATTCCCACTACCCGAACATGAATTACTAGTAGGCACACAGCTTCATGTTCTGCTAATTCAGCGAATCAACATGACCCACTCTTGGAATTTTTCTTAGTTTAATATCTCTGTGTTCTTCTTTTGTATATTTTATTTTGGGTTCTAACTCAGATTTGGTGTGTAATTATATAAAAGAGAGAGGAAGAGGACAGAATGTTATCAGCAAGACTAATAATATTGTCTGTTAAGGTCAGCTGATGCTTCCTACTCTTCTTAGTCCTTCCACTGCTTTCCAGGTCAGATGTTCAGTTTAGTCTCTCTATGTAACTTTGACACAGAAGCTCCAAATAGACCCTTTGAGACAACTTCCAAAAATTGTGATTTTGCTGGTGTTCAAATGCCTAAGTTCTTGTAACCTTGTCTCTGAAAATTATTAGCACTCTCACGCTTTAGAAAAGGCAGGAATGTAGCCTTCCTGTTAGAGATCATACTCCACCATTTCTATAGAACTCTTCACTACCTTGAACTACTGAACATTTTGCAAGAGAGTGATTTATCTTTGTTCATTGGAGACTCTGGATTAAGTGACATTCTTTAAAAATATGTTTTATACAGCTTTTTCAGCAATGGCAGGTCTTGGTGAATTCTTTCCAAATCTGCAATGAATAATTTTTTTATAGAGTCTGGTTTTTTTCCTGCTCTGGGCAAATAAGGCTGTGCCCTTCTGTTTAGTAGTCTCTTTGTGTTCTTTCTTGATGCCTGGCTGTGTGTTAGAAAACTTGTCTGATTTGAATGAACAGGAAACTAAAGGTAAGGGAGAGAAACAAGGGCTTTGGTAAGGCTGGATTGAGGAGGGACATGTCACTGGAGTGTGAAAGGAAAGATTAGCATCAGCTATCGTAGGAAATAGGTATCAGGAGTGGAACTTGATCCACAGGGAGTTTGCACCTAGAAGGTAAAGCTTGTGTAGGAATACATATTAGAAAAAGATTGCAGGGATATGGTAGACAAAAACGAAACCAAATTGATTCAAACTGGGCCTATGAGGTGTAAGAGTATAGAATCTTTCTCTGATACTGAACAGTATCAGAGAAATTTGTAGAAATTTGTAGAAATTTATTAACAAAATACTGTTCTGAGGATTCTGTTATGCCTCAGCATTTCTGTGCATCAAAACAGAAGAAATCTATTTAAAGCATTTCACTTATAAACCCCGTAATTTGTGCAGCTATGGAAATCAGCAGGCATGCATATGCTTGCTTATAGTATATTTGTCTGAGGCTTGAGGCCCAAGTGATAGCATTTGTGACCTGGTAAAACCCTAGCTAGTATATTTAATTTTCTGAAACTCGGTGTATTTCAGAAAATATTGTATTATATTGTACACAATACCTTTGAAGACTTCTTGGACAGTTACTGCTTTCTGCTTCTAAGTAAAACACAAGCAGTCCCCCTGCACCTTAGGCTTCTTGGCTTGTAAGGGTTGGCTGTGGCTTGTTTTGTTGCTGGTTGCCATTAAAACTAAACATTTTCAGAGAGAACTTCATTATGACAGATGTACTTCCTGCTGCCAGATTCATCATCTGATTGCATCAGATATTCCATATCCCAGATGTGTAAATTATGGCTTGCACAGTGACTATGAAGGTTGTGCCCTACTCATGTTTGTTTACAGAGTGCCATACTTGTGGCATGTCAGCATTTCTCCATTGTTGCAGAAAACAAAACTTATGAATTAAGAATGAGCTTTTAAAATACACAGACTTGAAGCTGAATATTAAAAAGAGGTAAAGAGCTTTGTTTAAGCCCTGCTATTTATAACTTCACATAAGTGTATACTTTCTGAATTTAATAATCCTTAAAGTGCTTGCTTTTAGCAGAGCCTTCAGACTACATATTCATTCATCTGGAATGCGAACAGACTTTGAAAACAATTCTCCAGGCTTCTTCTTTAAAGAAGTGTCTTTTCAGTTGAAAGTACAAGAGCTGGGTTTTCTTGCTTGGCCTTCATCCCTGTGAAGTCCAGCTGAGTTAAAACGGATACACTGCTTTGGTGTTCATCAAAAGTAGTTAGGAATATTTCATTAGTAGTCACTTCTAGCATGCTGTGGGGCAGATTTGAACATTTCTAGGTAATACCTGGTTTAATTTCCAAGTGCAATTTAAGATAGAACCCATATGTAGATATTTAATTTAGTATTTCACACATTTTCACGCACTCAGTGTCCTCCCACTGCTTACTGAGTTGCAGAACATTTTTTTAGAGACTAAATGGATTGAATAAACTTAGGACCTCTCTGTAGTAGAAGCAGAAGTTGGGTTTTAATGTATTGTAATTTTGGAAATTGCATCTATATAAATAAATACATTTCATTTACCTTAAATGAAAATCCTGCATTCTGTATATTAAAAAAAAAAGTGTAAATTAGGTATATTCGGTTTTTCTTTTTTTTCTTCTAGGAATACAGAAAGAATCTTTGATTTGAATTATCAAAATAATGTGGTGATAAGGAGGATTTGTCTAATAAAATATCTTGCATAAAATTATCCTATTTTTTTGTTGTTTATGGACCATAACTTCTTTTGTGACATTTCTGTGCAGTGTTAAATCACTTATTAAAAGTGCTTGATCCATATCATTGCCTTACTTTTATAAAATATTTGAAAGTAGTTCTTCAATATGCTTCCATTTGAAGAACAGAATTTTCAGTAAATTGAATCGTAGTATATTTTGATAAGTTCTTAATTCTACATTGTAAAGTTGTAGCTCAAGGATTTTTTTCCCCCTCTTTTTCTTAATTTTGGCCTGTGCTTCTCTTCTTTTGGGAGGTCCATCATTCTAAAGGTTGGGAAGGGTGAGAAAGTAAAGCTTGATTTTGGAAAGCAATCTCAATGCTGTATCTCAGGAGTGTCTCCTTCTTGCTCAGTGTGTGACAGGCAGCTGTTATTCAATATAAGTATATTATGAGTATTAATTTANGTAATGAAGAGCATGCCATGTAAGGCAGTTTTAATTGCTTTTGCAATAGTTTGCAATCACCACTGCATAATAACCTATCATGCTACAAAATACTTCTTAGTTTGAAAAAGGTGAGTAATAGCTATTTTGAGAATATTTCTATTTGTAAATAAGCAGCATGGCCTAAACTTTAAGTCGCTGCTTTCAGATTTCTTTAGACAAAACCTGACAGATTTAAGTTGTGAGCATCAGTATTAAAATGTTTGATGTGTCTCATGATTCAGGCCTCCTATTTGCTCTTCATAGAAATAGCTAGTGCTGAATCTGTCTGGAGCTTGTAACTATAAGCCTCCTTCCCACCACAAGCACACCTGTAAATTTAATTAGCAAAGAGCCTGTTACTGTTGGAAATTAAGGGCTAACTGCCAGCCTGGTGAGTATTGCATTTCTTCAGTGAGCAAGTCTGTAAAGTTCAGTTCACCGTTGGCTTGAATTAATGATTGCAAGACTGTAAAAATTATGTTTGTTTGGGTTGTTAGTAGAAATCTTTTTTAAGATGTTTCTGGAGCTGAGATACATGCTCCACTGCTTGCTTGAAAAAATGTGATAGTGTGGACATGTCTTTGTGTAGGTGTCACAGGAAGATTTGTTGACCAGTTCACTGTGTGAATATTGATATGGATTTATTTGCTCAGAAGGAGGAGAAAATGAAGGTGATGGTGTCATTTCATTTTTCCAGGAAAAAGCAGCATAGGAAGGTTATTTTTTTGAAGTCTGTTGAAGTATGGGATCTGAAAAAGCTGTAATAATAAGGCATAAAATTTTTCTTTCACCTTTTACATTGGTGTACCTTCAAAATAAATAACTTCATGGTTTACACTGCTGTTAGTGAGGGGAAGCTCTGTTCTGTTTCTTAAACCATCCTCCCCCCACCAAACCTCAAAAACAATTGCACACAAAATAATCTTGTTTGTTGCAAGTAACATTTTAAGTGGAAAAAAATCCTTTTGTGTTCTTCCTGACTCTTTTGGTGCTGTTTCTTTTCATTTCTGAAATTAATTGTGCTAAACATGAAATTTTATAATTTTTTTAAGCTAAAAAGAAAAAGAGGAAATTAATCTAAGCAGGGACTAATTTAGACCAGCTAGTATAGTCTGTGAGCCCTGACAATAGTTTGTAGATTCCTTCTTGACTTGGAGTCTCTGTAAGTTCTTCTCTAACTGTTCTCCTGTCTCTGTTTGTTCCATGCTAAGCAGATGGCCCAGAAATTAGCCAAAAGCAGGAAGAAGGTGCAGTACAAACTCCATCAGCTTGATGTTATGCTTGTTCTTTTGTTTTCTGGGAGGGTTTTTCCCTTTCTTTTTATTTTGTGGTTTTATTTTCTGCATCCAGCAAGGTTTTGTCAGATTTATTTCTGAGCCACCATACAAGTTGACATATCTGGGAAATCAGTTGCCTGATCGGACATTTTTTGTTGCTTCTCATTAGCCATTTCATGTTAGAAATAGAAGAAAGATTGGATTTATCAAATGGTTACAGGCAGTACCTAAAATGCATATTAAAGAATCAGGACTGACATGGCAAAGGTTTAAACATTGTAAAATGATGGATTAAAATGAAGTGTGGGGGGTTTTTTTTGGTGGTTTTTTTTTTTAATTTTGGTTTATTTTACTTTTTTTTTAACTTTAAAAAAATTATCTTTCTGTAGGAGTGCTTTGTTTGACTCACAGAGATGTCAAATTGCTGGATGCAAAAAAAAAGTTTATGTCTATACATATAGTAATATACTGAGATTGACTCATCTTTGTAATAAGTTTTGTTTGTGGAGCTTTCAATTACCTTTTAACAAATGTAATTAAAAAAATACTACAAATGTTTGCTTTCTATTAACAAAATATTACTTCTTAAGTGGGTTACTGCTTGAAAAGTATGTTTTCTTACTGTGAAGGTCTTCTTGCCAGAACTGCATTATGAATAGCTCAAACAGTACCTCCTGTGGTACAGGTTTTTCCATTGGTCTTGGCAGCCACTGCTAACCCAAACAGAAATTCCTCAGGCAGGAGATACTGTTAGGCCTTTCTATGTCTTGTAGGAAAACCTTATTTGAAATGGGATTCATAGTGTACAGAAAATGGTAAAATCATATTGCTTTTCAAGAAATCTTTATAGTTCATGTTGCAGTCAGGTATAATCTTACTGAATCAGGAAAAATAGCAGACGAGCTGCTATGAGGTTAACTTTTTTTTCAAACAATACCCAATTCACTTTCACATATATGATATAGTTTCCACATCTTTGTGTTTATCTTTTGCTTCTGCAGTCTAATACTCTATCCTGCATTGCTGTTCTGGTGACTGTCTTAGTGTACCCCTGTACGTGGACTAACATCATTATTAGTAAGTATGTTACCTAATGTGTTTGTTTGACTCTAATCCATTTATTTGCAGGCTCCAGAAGGTGAATCTCAACCCATGACTGAAGTGGACCTCTTCATTTCTACACAGAGAATAAAAGTACTGAATGCAGACACCCAGGTATAGACATAGACACCTTTGACAGTATTGTTGGAGTAGACTATTGGAAAAGACTTTCACATACATGTTAAAATTTG
>WBNO01024131.1:0-19001 GCA_013400575.1 Peucedramus taeniatus
TTTTCTCCAAGACTGTCTCCCATACCCTGTCCTTTATCGTGTCCTCAGAGTAAGATTGAATTGTTGGGTTTGCTTCTTCCGCTTGTTAGCTCCTATTGGATAGTCTTTACTCTCTACCCCTACCCTGATACCCCCCTATTGGTAAAGGGTTGTGTCCTTCCCTTATCCCCTCCTCTCCTTAAAAGCAGTCCTTTTGCCGGCCATCGGGGTCACTTGTTCTTGATTCACCTGGGGAATAAAAGTCCTTGGAACTCAAACAAGTGATCACTCCCTATTCCTTCGCCTCGGTTCTTACGTTGAGCTTACTGCCGTTTCGCCTGTGACACAGCTGTCAGTGGCAGGGAGCTGAGAGCACCACTTGCACGCATTGCCACCCAGAACACAGATCTGGGAGCTGAGAGCAGCCCCTGCACGCAGCGCTACCAAGAACACAGATCTGGGAGCGGCCCCTCTCATGACTGCGTCAGTCTCGGGAGTGAGTAGCTGGAGAACCTCTCCCTGTGACCGCAGTAACACAGTGACAAGTTAAGACTTAATTTACTGCCTTCAGCACAAACAATCCAAATTTGTCATGATGTGAGCCAAATGCAGTGTCATGTGGCACTTCCCCACTGACTTCTAAATTCACAATTCCTTAATTCCCCATGATGGGCTTGCCACGAGCTCATGCATTCCTTTGGGGACGGCTCTGCTCCAGGATGCCATCTTTCAGGGGATGCAAGTGGATTTTGTGCTCCTTTGTAGCATGCAGGTGGACAATGAAGCCTGAGTCAGCCCTCCCCCCTGTGTCCAGGTATGTCAGAGGGTGAGGTGTTGTGTTGTGTTTAATATGCTTTTTTATAATTGTTCTGTACCTTGGTTTATCCCAATTCTCCTCTATTTCAGTGGTTCTGCCCATGTTGCCTCCTCCCTCCTCCTTCATGTCAATCCCCTGCCTCCTCCCTCAACCCCTCCCTGGTGTCCTGTCTGTCAGTCGGCAGCCCATCCCTTCCCCCTAGAAACTTCTGTTAAGGGCATCGAGTGACTGGTTCAGGAACCGGGGTTCCTCCCACAGGTTACCCCCGTTGGTCTCCCCAGAAGCCTTTCTTCCCAATGTCCATACCCCCATGTTTCCCTATTGGCTCCCTATCTTTGTTCCCTCCTCCCTTTATAAGATACCTGATAGCCCAAAGCGTGGTCTTCGAAGCGAGATCATGCTGGGCTCAAGGTCCCTGCCTTAATAAACCTGGACTGATACCTCCATTCGAAGTCCACTCCTTTTTTCCACCGCAGTCGTATTCCTGCCTCACCCACGACGGCGAGAGCCTTAGCCGCCCTCCTGCCCCTTGGAGATCGGGAGAGGGTTCCACTGCAGCTGTATGTGCCACAGCTAGCTGGGACCCCCCCGAAGGGGCTCTCAGAGGAGCATTTACGGCAGTGAGGGAAATTTGGGAACAGCCCTAACCCTGCTCCTCGTCCTGCCTGGGCACATAGCTGCTGGGACATGGGTGTGTCTGGATGCCCCTGTGGACAAGATCTGGGGCACTTTGAAGCCATTTCAGAGCTGAATTAGGCCAGTTCAGGGAGGTCAAAAGGGCAATTTGGGGGGATTTATGGGGTGTCCCTGTGTGCCTCCCCACCCCAAATCTCCCCCCTCTCTCTGCACTGCCACTACTAGTCCCTCCTGTGCCCCCCGAAACCCCCTGGAAGGGGAGGTACACTGGCCCAACACCAGGCACCCACGAGAGTCACTCACTCACCCTCTCCTGCCATAGTTGGACAAAGGAGGAAAGGAGGAGAAAGGGGGAAAAATGTTAATGAAGACTTCATGGGTGAGATAAGGGCCAGGAAAAACACTTCAAGGGCAAAATAGGCTCAGCTTAAGTTGCAAAGTGAATTTATTGCTAACAGACTCAGAGGAGGATAATGAGAAGTAAAATAAACCCTTAAAGCACCTTCTCCCCCCAGCCCCTCCCCCCTTCCCACTGAGAGAGCAGAAGACAGGGGGTGGGAGTTTTGGTCAGTTCATCACCGAGATTTTCTTCTGCTCTGGGAGAGGAGTCCATCCCCTGTGAAGCCATGGGGTCCCTCCCATGGGAGACAGCTCTCTGTGAACTGCCCCAGCATGGGTCTGCTCTCACAAGCAGCAGCCAAACTGCACCTGCTGCAGCGTGGACTGCCCCAACAGGCACATAGTCCTCCCAAAACTGCTCTGGCACAGGTCTCTCCTTCCATGGGGTGCCATCTTCCAAGGACAGGCTGCTCCAGCCTAGAAGCAGGGCCTTCTCTCCCCCAGGTCTCCCACTGGATCACAGCCTCCTCCAGGCATCCACCCACTCCGGCATGGGCACCTCTGCCACAGGCTGTGGGTGGATCTCTGCATCCCCCATGGATCCCATGGGCTGCAGGGGCACAGCTGCTTCGCCATGGTCTCACCACAGCCTGCAGAGGAATCTCAGTACCTCCTCCCCCTTCTTCTCCCCGACCTTGGTGTCACCATGTTGTTTTCCCTCACATGTTCTCACCTCCTCCTCTTCTCTAGCTGGAAGCAAAACACATGACTTTGATTTTCTTCTTAAATATGTCATCAGAGAGGCGTTATGACCCTTTCTCATTGGCCCAGTTTTGGCCAGCGGCATGTCCATCTTCAGAGCCATCAGTCATTGGCTCTGTTAGACATGGCAGAAACTTCCAGCAACTTCTCACAGGAGCCATCTTTTTGGCTCCCTGCTACCTAAAACCAGGCCTTGCAAAATCAGTCCACCCTAATATGTGCAATCCTGGGTTTATGGAAGGGACCCCCACCCCTTCACTGCCACCCCACCACTCCAGATCTGCTCTTGGGATGGCAGTGAATGTGGGAAAGGGCCACCCCCCCAAAGGGACATTTCTGGGTCAGCTCTAGATAGAAATGTGAGAGGCAAGGTTAAGGTTAGGGTTTTACATTGAAGGTATGCTCACCTCTCACAGTTACTGAGAAAGGAGCTCTGCACACAAAAGGCCTGTCCAGTTGAACATCTTCAATTATAATTATCCCTTTCTCATCTCATCTGCATCTCATGTCTACATGTCCTATTCAGTTTCCATTTAAGTAGTAAATACAGAGAAGAAAATGCTATTCCTATTTACTAGTTCTTTTTTTCATTCCCCATTTTGTTATTTTCAGTTGGAAATCCATTCCGAATCTTTACTATGCAATGTTTAAACATTAGAGATGTAAATATTTGATAGAAGCTAAATTATTCTCTCTCTTGTCATTGGTGTAAATGTACTTACACTGCCTCTGTATTTCTACCCAAGAGGTTAGCTTAGGTTATCTAATGGGACTGTCTGGCCTCAAAAACTTATTAACAGATAAAACACAGGATTCTCTGCCTCAAAATATCTGGTAGCCTCCAGTGCTATAAAAAAGTATAGTTATATTTTTACTAAAGTATCTAAAGAAGCAAAAGTCGTGTGTGTGGTTAAAAACACTTGAAAACATGTCTTTCCCAAAGCACTTCTGTAAATGTGCCCCAAGGAAAAGGGAAGATATTCACTATGCAAGCACACATGTTGGCTAAACATTTTCCTGGCTTCTGATGGGAGTGATTCAGTGTTTTGTGAAAATTGTGAGCACCGTATGTCATTCACCCTTTTTTTCTCTATAAGCAGAAATTACAAATCCAGGCTGTCTCACAGGATATGATTTTGTTTTGTTTTGTTCTGTTCTGTTTTGTTTTGTTTTGTTTTGTTTTGTTTTGGACTCAAAGGCAGAGCGTTTTTTAATGTGTATGAAGCAGCCAGTTCCAGGAATAAAGAAAAATCAGTCCATCTGGAATATTTACTTATCTTGCAGAACACTTGACACAAGAATAAATACCACCAACCGCTGATCAACTTCTCTGTGATTGCGGTATTCAAAAAACAATTACACTGCACTATCACAATTGTATGAACATCACCAGGATCTGTGCTGAAACCTGTGCTGCCTTTCCTAACTCTCCGTAGTTAAAGCTACCTTTGTGAGGTGTGGCTTTGCTAAAAACTGCTAACATTTTACCAGGAAAGAAGGAAAGGAAAGAGGGAATCAGGTTTTCAAGAGTAAATCCACGTAACACATGTCACACTATGCCATAGAACGTATGGCAGAGGCCTGGTGTGACCAAAACCCAGCAGTTTTCACTGTGGAAAACTTTACTGCCAGTGCATTGAACTGAAACTGCTTTGTCCGCTCAGTTTTTCTTCATATGTTACTGCTTATTTTACACTCACAACACGATCCCAGAGGAATACGTAATGGACACTGCAAAGTTTTAGGGCTACATCATCACTGAAGTAAATCAGCTTGCCCTTGAAGGCAAGAATCCCAAGTAACATTAATTTTGTGAGTAACTCCAGCAAAAAAATCAGACAAATGCTTCTGTATTTGCAAAAAGAATATAAAAGAAATAAAAGAAACCCAGGAAAGATAAATGCAGAAATGCTGCCAAATAGAATGCTTTTGCAGAAATAGTCTTTTCCTAAAACTACTTTAATGAAATTTCAAGTTTTCTATAGTTGGTGGCTTTCATTATGCAAAGCCACTGATAACTACTTTTTCAGCTAATTCTTTAGATTTGTAAAATGCACGTTCAGTGAAAAGCAGTGAATGACCCATTTGTCAGCCTACAAAAATCCATCACTAGCTTGTAAAAGCTGTCCATTCCCTGGTGGTTGACGGACTCAAGGATGTTGTTTACAGAAAAGCCAAGCAGATGTTCATGTTAGGGCAGAAAGGGCCAAACAATAAAGATAAAAAGTTAAAGCATCTGACAAGGGATGTATTCCAGCCCCACTTAGCTATCACTTATTGTTATTCAGTGACTATTTTATGGTAAATGTCAGTATGTAAATTATCCTGGTTTCATATTTTGAATGCACAAATTGGAAAGGAATTAACTTACAAACTTTGAAAAAAGGAGATACCATTTGCTAATGGGACACTGTTAAAGTGATGCACTTGGTCCTGTCTTTCCTTACAATGCCCAACTCGTTTGGTTATTAAATAGTGAAAAATACTGAATTGCAATGTCTATGCCAAATTTAATATTTCAGAATTATACATTTTGTAGGTGACACAGGTTACCTCTCAGAATCTTCATATGTTTTTCCTTGCCTAAAAGAGAGGAAATTCTTGTCTGAATCTTCTCCTTCTTCATAGGTCCCACTCAACTTACTGTACACTTTCTGGATAAAAGACATATAAACCCTAATTCTGCAGCAGCTTTATCCTACAGAGAAGGAGAAATCACAGTATTACTGTTTAATAAACCCTATAGTACTACCACTTCTGGGAAATATTTTTTGAGTTTTCTATAAAATGATTGTAAGACCAGAGTTAATCTGTGTTGACTCCAGGAAAAAAAATTAAGAAATATATGCAATGAAGAGGTAGCAGTAAGGATTTTGGAAATTTTATCAGTAGAAGGTGGAGTCTTTGTCTTTGTTGACTATTCATCTGAGCAAAACACTTGAAAATGTTTCTTACTCAGAATTACCAGTGAAAGCAGAGAATAACAAAGCCAGAAGAGAGCACAAGTATCCTTAATTAAACGGATTGCCTGAGGATGTTATTGTAGGATAGTTCACTCGGCAGTCACCAGATGTTTTTGTAGGATATAGCATACACGATACGGAGCAGTTCTGTTTAGGGCAAACTAAAAAACTCTTTATTAAAAAAATTGATTATATATATATATATATCTTTTTGAAATGCCAGTGTCATTGGAGGGTTACAGTACTACCTCCTCAATATCACTGGACAACCCAACAGTCCATTAGGTTGCTCGTCTCCCATAAAAGAATGAAAAACAATAAGTTATTTCCATAAAGTACATAAGAAAATTCTATACAAAAATATAAATATCAGAAGGCTTAATTAAATTCAAAACAACATGAGGAGTGTCAGAATTGTGTTCATCCAGGTACAGGTCCCAAGGGCTTAAGATGCTTCCGTGCTATGGGTATTGGGCTCTGACTTAAAATATCTTCAAAGATCTACATTCCTGAATCAGAGAGGTTTCAGGCTAAATAGAGGAAGAGAAAGAAACGCTGAAAGCTCACATAACTGCTCATGTGACAGTGAAGTGTTCCACCCCCAGTAAGTTTTCCTCTGCTGGTGTGCCTTACCAGTCATCATGCTTAGGTTAGGATTAGGTGAGTATGGGAAACTGAATTTGAAATGAAATGAAATGAAATGAAATGAAATGAAATTAAATTAAATTAAATTAAATTAATTAAGTGAATGTCTTAAAATGCATAGGCACTGTATTTTAAATCACATAACATACAGTTTCAGTCTCTCTTCCATCTTCTCTTTGTGACACATGGCACAGCAGGCTGACAGGAAGAAACAGCTTTTGCAGCTGGTTACCCTTTCATGACAAAGGAAAGCAAGCATTGCCTGCTTGCCTTCTCAGGAGGTAAAAACCATAATTTTAAATATCTCTATGTCTTGGTTTGAAAGACAGGTACCTGCCAGCAAAAAAAGCTGGAATCTCCCTTTGAATAGAGAATGTAAACCCCCTCCCTCAGATGATTATAATTTTGCAATTGGAGGCCCTCAGGCAAAGATTTGGGAGTGGGAATAACAGTTCTTTCCTAGGAATATTAGACAAAGCAAAGACAAATACAAATGTAATAGCACTAAGAGACAAGCAAAAACAAAGAAGCAACAAAACCTCAGAAAATGCCCTGACAGAGTCAGGGATGTGACCTGACACCCTGGGTATCAGGGTGGTGAAAGCAGTCCAGATGAAATCCTCCTTGAGCAGTGAATGCAGTTTCTATGAAGTGGAAATAGTCCTGTAGGAAAGTCCGATGGTGACGAAAAATGTGTTCAGTCTTCCTCTGGAGAAAAATCCAGTAGAGAGAGAGAAAACAAGCAGGGTCCCCTGGTACTCCAGTCCTTTCGGAGCGGTGTCCTCGGACCAAACTGCCCTTCACTGCTGTTCCACCCGGAGAAACCTGCTGCCTCCTCTGTTTAAGTCAAGTATCCATAAAGTACCCAGCAATTAGTTACCTAGCAAAACCACCAGGAAAAAATTCCACAAACACAAAAGAAACAGATCCAACCCCCAACACTCTAAAAGTTCAGGAAATGCTGTGAAATACTGATTGAAACTTCCTGACTGTGTAGAAGCAACCTTGATCTGCCAGACTACATGGAAGGAATGCCTGCAGGACACTGAACAGAATGAGCTGCAGAAAACTCAAATTAAACTTAACCTAAAAGAGGTTTATGTGACACACATTGCATTTAGTCCTCTCAGCCTCCACATAACCATATCTTTATGGTTTTGTCCCCATTTTTGCCATGTTCTTGACTTCACATCTCTTAAGAAGTGATCTGTAAAGTAAATTGCTTGTGAAGGTTTTGAAGCTTGAACTTTTGCTCTCTGGGAAGCAATTAGGAAGAAGAATGTAGATATTGAAAATATTATCTATTTGGTTTTCAATAATGTCTTAGTCCAACAAAGACAACATTTTCTTAACAACCTGACCTTGCTGACTTGAAATGTGGGGAATAATTTTATGCTGGTGCCACTGGACTTCTCAAATTCTAAATTATCTATTATGATTTACATTAATAAAGAAGAAGGCTGCCTTTTGACATGGTGCTGGAGGAGACTGAGGAGCTCCAAGGGATTTTTACTCATCCAGAGGCACGGATCAAGTGAGGCACAAACACAAAAGGGAAGTGCATTGACTCCCTGTTACAACACAGCAGGTTAACAATGCTGTTTCAGGAGCTTTCTCTCTCTCCAGTTAAGGACTCCCAGGCTGAGCTCCACTGGGAGGTTTAGATGGTTATCTGGATGATTCTGCTCCACATCCAAGAAAGAGTTACCAGGTGCCTAGAGCCATTAATTGACATTGTTTTGATGCAATGGGGTGTCTATCCAGGTCTTACAAGTCAGACAGTTTTTATTATATTTCTTAATATTCAGAGACATCATACAGACGATTTTGGAAGCATAATTGCTCATGGCTTGTTCTAAGTAGTTTATTCACCCTTTTGCTTAAATACTCCTGGGTACTTACCCTAGCAGAGAAAAAAAACCTTTGACTAAAAAAGAAGGAAAAAGGTAGCAAAATTGCCCCATTTTCTGTTCTGCCAGTGGTCACAGCAGGGTCGCAAGGCAGCAGGGCTAGAAAAAGATAAATCCCTCATGCCAGAGGAACAAATTCATTTCCAGTATCAGCAGAAATAAAAGCAGGGAACGTGAGCAGGGCATGAATGGCAGCAATGAGAGAGAGCATGAGCATTTGTTCTCTTTCTTGTTCCACCAGTATACCTAACCCAGGCTGCCACAGGCTTCAGAAAATTAGGTCCATGTAATGAACAACATGTTTAGCAGCATCTCATACAAATATTCTTCCAAGGTGGTCACACTGCAGAAAATCACACTGAATGCTACCTCTTGTTCAGTCATGTTGGCATCTTCTGTTTCATCAGACCAGCTGCAAAATTGTGCTAATAAAATCTCTCTCTTTCTCCCCATCTTTCTCTCTCTCAAATAAAACTTTCCCATGGTTTTATTAAGAGTAGGAAAGGAAATCTGATTCATGGCATAAGTACAGAGTGCCTAAAGAAAGCCTGGGGTTTGATTTAGAATGACCTGAAATGAAAGGCCTGAAATCATAAGGATTAAAAAGTAAAGGGGGGNGTAATGAGAAAAAAGAAAGGAAGTAGAAATTTGTAAGAAGCCAGGATTCATTGCTTCTTGGTGATATTTCAAGCACTCTGTGATTACCCAAGAGACTGAGGAAAGTTGACTGTGCACATATATATATATTCCCTGTGCTTCCCCATAGCTTCCTGGAGCTGAGGGAATTCAGCTGTGTGAGAGTAAAGAAGAATCACTTGCCTTCAGCAAGATCTATAATCAGTACAGACAAGGCGCTTTAAACAGACCCTGGTTTCCCCTGGCTGCTGTCATGGCCCAGTCCTCAATGCTGAGCACAAATTCAGTTTGGCTTTTCCACTCCTTCCCACTGTGGTCTCAGCATGGGGTGCTGGTGTGTGGTGCTCAAATATTGCACAGGGCAACTGAGAGGCTCCAGAGCATCTTGATTTTGCATCAATCTTGTCATTACCTGCGGAGATAGCAGTCTCTGGGCAGACTTTTTTCTCAGTTCCTGTTTCATTCACATTAATGTGACTGAGCAGGGACACCCATGAGTGCCCAAGTGTTTTTGACAAAGATGTAGCTATGGAGTGGAAATGAGTAATAAGCTGGCAGGAGCTCCTTAGGTCAAGAAATAAAATCTTATAATCCCAGTCATAAATTACATCAAGTTCTGTCCAACAACAAGTTTTCTGTTCTCACCTCTATTAGGAGAACTATTCTATAACCTCATTTCTCTGACAATTAGAAATCATCTTCTAAATTGCATCCTAAGCTTCTTAATAGCCTGTTGATACCCATTTGTTCTTGTGCCAACTCTGTACTCCAGTTTGAATCACTCTCCTGTTCTCCCTTCCTCTCTCCTTGTTGGAACAAGTGACTTATTAATATGTTGAGAGAAAATGCTGAGAATATGCCAAGTCTTTTCATGCTGAACTGAAGATTTCCCTGTTTTCTTTTCATTTTCTCATCAGACTCAGTGTGTCCTGGAACCAACCCTTTAGTTGTGTACTAATGTCTTGCCCTTTATCATCAATAATTCTCCCTGGGGTCTTCTTCTTTCTATTTAAAGTTGTGATGAGGTTTGCAGGGGAGTTGGAAGATGTGTGAACTCTGGCAACTTCAAAAATGCATAAGGATTAAGGGCCAGAGAAGGAACAGCATTTCTCTTTTGAGGTGTTCTTCTTTTCCTAAGTCTATGGAAGTTCTCAGTGATGTTTACACTCATCCTGAGTCTGCAACCTTCAGTATTTTCAAAATCTCCTTCCTTGGCCTTTCCCTAATTGAAAGCTTGCTGGCTCTTGGAAGGGCTGTGGGGGTGGGATAGACATAATTATCTGACCTCAATATCTGTGATATGTTTTGCTAGGGACAGCCAGGCTGTCATTTAGAGGACAGCTGACAGCTCTCCATCTGCACTTAGTCTGAGTCAGATGAAATCTGTGCTGATAGAGAAGTCAAAGAGAAAGAAAACAGCACGTGATCTGAAAATTTAGAAAAAATGGTGACTGACCATGCAAATCTGCATCATTTTGTTTGTATTTAGGCACAAATAAGTTATTGTTCCTGACATGGGTATCCTTTCACGATGTTCATCAAGTGAATACATTGTGCCAGTTTCCATGTGCTGAATGGGAGCGTCTGCGTCTTTCGTCTGGCACATTTCAGAGGAAGCCAAGGAGCTCAAGTCAGAACTGGGGGATGCCATTGGAGAGCTTTATCTTCCCTGCAAAACACTTTAGAAAATAAGGCTCAATACTCCCTGTGCTAAAGCTCAAAGCAGAAGTCACAGTCTACTTCTGTCCCTTAGCCATTAGCCTTTGGTACCTGTAGCACCTCTTATACCATACCAAGTGCTGGAGTGGTCAGGTGGGCAGTGGGATTTTTTTTTTTTCTTTTTTTTTTTCTTTTTTTTTTTAAAAGGGATAGTCTGTTTCTAGATTGATCTGTGACCTGAACTAGCTGAATATACCCACAGTAGGACTTGGCATCGGTTCAAGGAAAGCAGCATGAAGCTGGAAGAGGGTTGGAAGGAGATGCATTTGGGCAGCATCTCTGTTTTTAGCCAAGTAATGGGTGCTGTGAAACTGTGCACCTGGGTTCTGAATTCAGTTTAGATGTGGCTCTGCCTTGCTTTGTGTTTAATTTCTTATTTACGGAAAAGGTGACAAGCACTTTCCATCTCCAAAGGAACATGGAGAGAATGAGGGATCATTTCCTGCTTGAATGGGATGAGGATGGAGGTTGAGTGTCCATGTGAAGAAGAGGAGAACACAGAGCTCTTTTCTCTATGTGGAGCAAAAGCTGCTTTAGCCTGGTGCAAGGAATCCCGAGAGGCAGACTGCGGAGGAAGAAGAGGAAATCTTCCAAAACGATGCATAAAGCCTTTGCCCCTTTCAGGGATGTTTGCAGCAGGACAGAGACACACCTGGAGCAGGTGCTGCTGCATTGTACTTACACAACAGCTTCCTTTCTTCAGAAGGAGTTGTTTAACCCATCAAGAATGTAAAGAGTTATGAGGATTCTTGTTCCCAGAACACTGAGTTAAATCTACAGGTGAAAAAACAAACCACCAAGTTTTTTTTGTGGCATGAGTTATTTCAAAACAGTGGCTTTGATTTTTGTATGATTGTCAGTGACTCACATGTAAAAGTTTCCTGTGTACTCTGCATTGAACGTAATAGCCCTTATGAATCATTCAAATCACAAAAAAAAAAAAAAAAAAAAAGGGAGACATGATGGGCCTTAAAGGCAAAAAACGCTTTGAAATGTTAAAAAAAAAAGGAGAAAAACATACAAAACTCCCCTAAACTGAAAACAGATTGTCATGTGATTAACTCAACATGGGATTCATCATGTACACAATGAAAGGCCAGCATACTTAGGTCCATTACAATATAATCAGAAAGAGAGTGGTGGTGGCACACATCAAGGCTCTGACTTAAATCAGTAATGATTTAAGTTCATTTAGAAGCAACCTCTGCGCAGTGACTTGTCCTTCCTTCCACAGTCCACATACACCCAAGTTTGACATACTTTAAAAACTTGTCACTACCGTGGAAGACATAAATTTCCAGACATAAAGCAGTAGTACACGGGTCCTCTTTGGATCAGGCAAACATAAATCATGCAAACTGAAAACACCCTTGGATGCATCCCCAGGACCTGTTCCACAGCAAGGTCACCTACCTTTTACACAGCCCTTTCTCTCTGTAGGAAGTGTTTTATGAAGCAGGCAAACACCACCAGAACCATTTTACTGCTGAGGAAACAGAATTCTAGAGAGTTCCCTTTGCCAGCTAATGGGGGTGATCCTTTAGAGTACAGGTCTCAGTCTGGTGCTTCAACCTCGAGACCTCAGTGCTTTGTCACTGCCAACACATAACTGAGCTGCTGCTGCTGCACAACTTTCAGCCCCTCTGTTCATGTGCTGAAAGTATCCTAAGAGCCTTCTCCTTCCCACACACCAGACTGTTAGCGAAATAGGACAGTGCAAACTCACCTCACATGAACTACAGGAGTCTGACTCTTTTTGTTGATGGATGAATAAAATAGATGGGGTGTGTTGCCCTCAGCCAAGCACACAGAGTTATGGGGGGAGAGACAGAAAAAAGGATGCAAAAGGATCAAGAACATGGTGGGGAAAATTGCAGAGTTCTAAATAATGCATATTGAGAAAAGAACTGGAAAAAATTGAAAAGGTTGGAGTTCCCTTCACTCTTGTGGGAGTTTGAACTGTTTTGTCTTGGGTGACATCAATACCAGGCAGGACAGTTTCTACCACCAGGAAGACTTTCCTCACCACTCTGCACGTCGACCATCTCCTGCAGCCTGCATTGCCTCTTCAGAGCAGGTTGAAATCTCTCAGTCACCTTCTTGTCCTTTTTATATTAATGGTCTTTGTGGGAAACCAGGAAATCCCTCTTGCTGCCTTGAATGGGCTGAGACCCTGGCAGGGGGCTCGGAGAGCTTGGAACGGAGCCAAAGATCCCTCTGCTTTCGATCTCGAGCCATGGAAAGAGTTACCAACTTTATATGAGGAATTACAAACCAGGGAAAGTAGAATAAAATAAGTAGCTTATTATTAAGTAGAAAAATAGAATGTTAGGATTCATAGGAGAAGTGTACAGGGGGGTCAAGATGGAGGAATCTGGGTGTGTACTGCCCTCCTTCCTTCTTCTTCATCGTCTCCATTTTCTTGGTGATGTTGGCACTTGGGGATTGGTTTAAGGTAGAATTTCAATGTCTAACATAGGTGATAGGTATTGGAAATTACCTGTAAATAATGTCTACGTAGTTTATAGTATAAAAAGACAACACAGACCCGGGGGCGGGCAGTGTGCCTTGGACTGACCTGCTGAGAGCATCACAGCTGGTCAGGGAGAACATGCTATGGATAAGAAATAATAAACAACCTTGAGAACGAAGGTGAAGCGACTCTGACTTCTTAAACCATCTGGCTGTGAAAAGGACTCTCAAGAAATTCCCAGGCAAGGGGATTTGCGAGAGGTCTTGAGCACAAACCAATCTGAGCAGCACCCAGCCTCTGGTTTTTGAGGGGGTTTTCTTCTTTTCAGCAACACAACGCACAATTTGTTATATTCTCAGAGGCATTTTGTGTTCTTAACTGAGAAGGCTGAGTGCAAAAGAGAAAAGGGTTAAAAGCATCCCAGGAAAACATTTGAGGTCTTTCTTTTCCATAAATCAGAGGAGAAGGAAATGAGTCAGAGGAAAGCCCCAATTCGGAACAGATTTATACACTGTGAGATTGCCTTTCATGAAGCAAGTTTTAAAGGGTATTAATTCAATATGAGCATTTCCCAAGAGCTGTAATAAATAATGAAGTAGGAAAATATGATGAGGAGATGCGAGCTCAGATTTATCCACTGAGTCAAACACTGGAAAAGGCTGCCCAGGGCAGTGGTGTAGTTACCATCCCTGGAGGGATTTAAAATACTTGGAGATGTGGCTCTTACAGACATGGTCTCCTGGTGGCCTTGCCAGTGCTTGGATAAAATTTTGGCTTGATATCCCAAGGATTTTTTCCAACCTAAATGATTCTGTGATGCCATGATTCTAAACTAATACATGGGGGGAAACCCTTATCCAGCAAAATTTTGAGTGTTTGACTGTTCATTATAATATGTATTAACAATCACTTAAGACTTCTCACAGAAAGGACATTTGCTAAAAAAATAAGAAAACTGAGGAAGAAGATAACAGTTGATGACATTCAGTCCACTTGCAGAGAGACAATCTACAAATATGTCAGTGTCTTCCTGCAAAAGGGTAAAAAGGAAATATGTCTTTGTTCTGCAACAGCACTACCAGCTGGCAATTTACACTCCTTTAAAGAAAGAAGGGAAAACTGTGTATAAGTTAAAAACAAGACTGTTATAAGAGGTTTGACTTACATGCAGTCACTCCAAAATTGTGCCCCTTTATCCTCTTTATAGGAATCAGTAGAAAAGAAAAATAATTTTATTTCCCATGGATGTTTTCGGGTTTAGAACTGTTTTGTGTATGTTTGTTTGTAATTATCCGTTCATACCTTTCCTAACACAAGATGTTATGGTCCAGCAGTGAAGCTGCATAAAACAACCTGGATGAGAAAAAGAAATCCAAGAATGTACCATCTTCCTTGTTCTCTGAACTTAATTTAGTCCTGTTTAGGGAGGAAGAGAAAAATAATGGTGGGGGAAAAGGGGAAAGGCTCAAGAGAGCAGGACAGTCAAGTACAAGTGACTGTAAGAGACCAGAAGCAAGGAGAATTGCCCAGAACCTCTTGAAAACTGCTGGGTTTGGCAAACCTGGAAGTGCCAAGGAAAATGAAGAGCAATAAACTGTTTATAGAACTATCGGAAGCAGATTAGGGTACTAATAACATTTATGGCACTGTTGTGTTGGTACCAGTGCTAGGTTATAGGGGCACAGGCAGTTTGCCAGAAGCTCCTGGGGTGCCCCAGATGTTTGGGAGTCACACAGGGAGCCCAGGCACAGAGAGCAGCACCAAACAGGCTGTGCTGTAGGAAGGGTTCAGGGTGGTCTGTCTGCAAGAGGACATTAGGAACACGGGAAACAAAGAATGACAGAATGACAGAATATGATTCTTTAAGAAATGACTGAACGTGGCACTCAGTTCCACAATCTGGTTGACTAGGTGGTGTTCGGTCATAGGTTGGAATTGATGATTTCAAGGGTCTTTTCCAACCTGGTTAATTCTATAATTCTGTGATTCTGTAATAGGCTCAGTTGGAAGGGACTTGTTAGGATTATCAAAGTTCAGCTCCTGGCCCTGCACAGGACACCCCAAAACTCACATCATATGCCTGAGAGCATTGTCCGAATACCCGTCCCCGGGGGATTAATCTCTTGTCATTTCTTCCTTTACTGAAGGGTTAGGGTCTCTCTCTCTTTTTATTTCTTGCAAATCCATGGGTTTAAGGCAACATTTGGAACCTTTTAAGTCACTGTTTCAAACTCAGTCTGTTAAATTCAGAAACTGAGTGGTAGTGGGAGGAGGAGAAATACAAACTGTTTATTTTGCATTTCATCAGAGAACCAGGCTAAAAAGAGGATTATCAAACAGGAAGGGCTAAAATCCTGGAATATCCCCCTTATCCCAAGACCTCTTTTTTCTTTTTATTGAATTCTAGCCAGCAATTCCAAACTAATAGTTTGCCACTGAAGGCACCAGGCTGCCTGACATGACTTCTTTTTTGTTCTGTAAATAGACTGATGTTACAGCTCATGGCTTCCCACACAATAAGAAGTAAGGAACTGGAAAAAAATCAGCCCTGAAGAAGGACAGGGCCATGCAGAGGTGCAGGGGATGCTCAGCAGGCTTAGCAGAGACCATCAGGCTCATCACTGGGAGACCTGGTAAGGTTCAATCAGTGTAGCTCTAAGTAAGAGCTAAAGAAGCTCTTTAAGTTTAGGCTGCACTAATTGCATCCAATTTAACTTTCCATTTCAGACAATTTAATTTTTAAATGAGGGTGGCATTGCTGTGCTTGTCATCCGATTGCATTCATTTACATAACTATCCTGGTGTGCATATTTTGAGAGGGAGAAAAGTTAATTTAGGAAAATCCACTAGAAACTGTTTTTGCCTATTCACTTTATCTCTCAGGTTGCAAATTCATGAGATTCTCAGTTGCATCTGCTGTTTCAGGGACAGTCAAATTACATCCCCCTCTGCAGCAGCTAAGACAGGTTAAATGAAATCTACATAACTCTGCCTGGGGCTGCTTTTGGCGAAGGATCAAAACACAAAGATTTCAAATCAGTGTCTGGTACTTCTGTATACATGAAAACAAAGGCACCAGGGCAGGGAGGACTGGCTGTAGAAAGGGTCAGGGCTATGGTCCAAGTTTGAATTTCAAGGTTTATATATCATCTGGGATGCTGGTCCTCCTTCTGCCATGCGTGTCTGAGGGAGAGTCCCATCAAAACAAATGTTTTTCAGGCTGCTGAAAATGCCACAGCCTTTATTGGCTGACCCAGGAAGGGGCTTTAATACCCCTTTAATTACCTGCCCTTAAATCTTTGCTATAGGCAGTGTGTTCCTGGTTCTTTTCCAGATCTCCAGGACACCAGAGAGAAGCCTTCTGCCTCATGGTGACCTGTGGTGTTGTTTCAGTGGTTCTGTAGCAAGTAGAACATCTGTGTAGTTTTCTAAATGTGTGCCAAAACATGATGTTTAATTGGCTCTCCTTTGTTCCAAACCAAGTTTTTCAAAATGTTTTAGTCATTAAGAGGTTTAGTGGTTTGAACACCAATTAGTCAAGTGCCTGCAGACCCGGGCAGAGCTAAAAAATGCTCAAATAAACCACCTTGCCTGGCTGTAAGAGCTGTTTTGCAGCAAAAGCCAAGTGGTTTATCAGAACATTAGGGTATGCAAATGAGCAACTAGATCCACCTAATTTCACTAAGCAGGCAGATGCAGCCAGCACAGACTCAGTGTAAGGATATTGATGGGAAAACCACATTTTTTCAGTTATTTAAAGCTAGCATTATGCACCATGATTTCAAAAGACTTTCAATGCACCTTTTATTCTCTTTTTCTGCTGGTGGAGAAAAAATAGCACAATGATTTTAATAAATGGTCGGCCTAGATGTACCATCAGCAATTTACTTATCAAATAATTCTAAATACCTCTCATCTCTTGAAAGTTGTTGATGGCACACTGATTGCATTTGTTCTGCAAGAAGATATAAAGGAATATTTCTGAATTTTTACTGTAGCTTGGGGCTTTTTAAAGAAAAACAGCATTCCATTGAAGCAGGTAAACAAAACTGCACTTTGCTGAACCTCCATCTACCGACAGTGAACACATCTTCACTGAAGGCAGAGGAATGTGTTTGGGGCAAACTTGCAACTAAATTTTAAAAAAATAGAAATTGTCCAGACAGGTTTGTTTTGCCTGCTGACAGTTCTACTAATTAGAAAATAAAGACAATAAATGAGATGCTTACCCACCTGTCAGTCACAAACAGTGATGCAAAGATCATGTATGGGCTTTTACTAATGTTGTTATTTAGTTGTTTTTCTTTCCTTTGGGTGTCTCAGGTCCCAGTAACCAAGGAAGGTCCTCCAAGAGTGAAGGGACCTCTCAGCTGTGGAGAAATCGGTTTAACTGGGGGAGGGAGTCCCAGGGAGTTGTGTGTCCCCTTCCTGGATGGTCCATGCTTAGGATTCTCCAGGCTTGTGGTCCTGCCTCACTCTGCAGCTCCCCTGGCCCCATCCCTGTGGATGGCAGGAGGACTTTGCTCAGGAATGGAGAGAGGGAGTGAAGCTGGACTCTTCCTGGGAGTGGTGCCCTGAGGAGCTGCTTGGCAAAAGACAGAGAAAATCAGAACTGTATTTAAAGAAAGACTTAATTCTGCAGCAGAGATATGAGCTGTGGCTGCAACAGTCAAGCCAACATGGCATTCATACAGCAGGTACTGTCTGTGGAGTTTGACACTTTGCAGTCTTATAAAAACTAGAAATGAACAAAAACCCTTTGACTCCTACATCTACCAATTTATGGATATACTGGTTAATACCTCAATTCCAAACCAAAGCTTTTACTGCCATCAATGAAAGCTTGGATCTAATACCACATTAAAAAAAATATTAATATACTAGAATGTATCATCAGCGTTTAGTTTAGCAACTCACAAAAGTGTAGACAAATGACTGCAGATAAGAGCAACTTCAGTCATTGTTTTGAGAAATTTCCAAGTTATTGGATTGGCAATGGTCCCTAGAGGTGTATCTATTTCTTCGCAGTGTATATATACATATAAAACCAAAATTATTTTGCCATTATTTCCAATGAGATTTTTCAGCATGACCTAAGGGACTTACCAGGGTCTTATTAATAGTTTCTAGGAAATTAGTACCTACTAAAGACCACTGGGAGCTATTAGCCTGAAAACATTGATAAGAAATATAATGCCATTAAAAAAGAAATTTAAAAAAAAAGAAAGGTTAATTTTAACTAGAGGAGCATTTTCATTGGTCAGATTGATCTGAACTGAAACATTGTGCTGGGAGGTTTTTGGGGATTTTTACTTTTGCCTGTGCCTGAGATTTTTCCTTTCAGTAATTTACACGGTTCATGTCCCTTTCAAAGCAAGCACCTTGAACACCTGTGGGGCTGTCTGTACATCTCTTTTTTTCCAGGGCAAGTGACTTTGTCCAGCTTTGTCTCTACTTCTGCTGCACCTCAAGCACCTCCTGACATGGATGTGTAGTGCAGCATGGGAGTCACCTGCGGGCCCTGTGTCAGGAAAGAAGTGAGTTATTCAGGGAGCTCAGCCTACAGGAGACAATGAAGAGATAAAACAAATAAACTCTAATTTCTGCCTTTCTCACAACATTTTAGAAACATGAGTTGAGATATGCTGCAAAACAAAAGAGTGCAGATCTTGGAATGGGCGGTGTGGTTGTACTTTTTGTTTAATAGTTGGCTTTTCCTCTGAAGATTTGGCTTTTAGTACCCATGTGCTGGAATTCCTGCCCCATGGAAAAGCATCGGCTCCTATGCTGAGGCCCAGCACCAATGCACCCTGTCTTGTACACCCCACCATCCCCTTACTTTAGTTTTACTTCAGCATATGCCAAAGACTCCGTCTTCTCCTAAAGTCTGGGGCACATCCTCTGCTGCTCTCAAATCCTCATGGTCCCTGGACGCTGACCAGCACTGCCCCATGATCACTGTAGCCAGTGACAGCCTCTCCTTGCTGCCCACCAGTAGGTCCAGCTCTGTCTGTCCCTCCTTGGTTTAGGAACTGAACACACTCCATCACCGAAATACTCCAAAAATCCCCTGATGGCTCCTGCGCTGCTTCGTTTCCCTCCTGTCTCGGTTTGAAAGACAG
>WBNO01024133.1:0-24288 GCA_013400575.1 Peucedramus taeniatus
CCGGAGCTTTTGCAAGGCATTCCCTTTGCAGGTGACCTTGAGGCCAGACTGTGGGACCTGGTGACCCATAGCCTTCCCAAGGTTTCTCTTTTGCAGGTGCCCTGAAGGGCAGTATTTAGGACTTGCTGACCCAGAGCCTTTACAAAATGTCTCCTGTTAGTGTGACAGGAGGCCTTCAGGACAGACTGCAGGACTTACTGTTCTGTAGCCTTCCCAAGCCTTCTCTACTGTAGGTCCATTCAAGGCACAACTGCAGCACTTGCTGACCTGTATCTTTTCCAAGGCATCTCTCCTGCAACTAGCCATAAATCCAGACTTTGACATGGCAGAGAGACCTCCCAGCCTGCCCAAGAAGGTGGAAAAATTTCCTTGTGGTGCTCCACCACAGCAACGTAATGACTTGGAGCAGTTTCAACTGCTGCAGAAGGGTGAGTGAAAGAGCTGGGCCACAGGGCTGATATCTGTGGCCAGCTTGGCCCTATGCCATGCCCTGCCATGCCATGCCATGCCATGCCATGCCATGCCATCCCATCTCATCTCATGCCATCCCATCCCATGCCATGCCATGCCATCCCATCCCATCCCATCCCATCCCATCCCATCCCATCCCATCCCATCCCATCCCATCCCATCCCATCCCATCTCCCTTGTGGACATGCCCACTGATAGTACAGAAGAGGGGCTGGCTGGATTCCCTGGCAGCGCGGCCGTCCCTGCCTGGGGAGTGCAAGGCTGGGCTGTCTTCTCTGGCCTCTCCTACTGCTCTTCAGCTCTGACATTCCTTGTTCTTTGCCAGATGCAGGGAGGGACCAGACACAAGGGCCAGACTCTGCCCGTAGCGGTTGGCACTCTGTAGGCCAGGTACTGAGAGCCATCCCCACCTTCTCAGCCAAGCATCAGCGTAAGAGTACTCAATGGATCATCCCTCTCTTCCCTATTGTTCCTTCTTTTCTAGATGTTTACGAACCTCACAGGCGCTTGGTGTCGAGAGATGATCACCATGTTTACCAAAGGTGCAGAAGAGCCTGGCCCCACAGCAACTCAGAGCATAGCTCCTGCTCCCAGCTTGGATCTTTTTGGGGATAGAGTTGTCTCAAGTCCGAGTCAAGTAAGCAGCCTGTGGCCAGGGCTGGGTGTCCCTAGGAATAGTGTGGCGCCTCAAGCCAGTTCCACTGAGCCTCCTCAACCTTTGAGGCCCAGCCCAATGTGGTGGGAAGGGAAGCACTTCTCAGGGGAAGCCAGGGAAGTTGCTACTCTGGCAGCTCTCCAGGTCTCCCCCTGCCTTCTGCAGGTGCCGGGCTTTGTTAGGAACATGCACCAGAGGCTCGCATCCAGTGGGCCTCCCGATGACAGGCTGTTCATGGACATCCTGAGGCTGACTGAGGCACACCCCACTGATGTCGCGGTCACCCTCCTGCGCTGTGCCCCATCATGTGACAGGTACAGGGCCCACCTGCCTTCAGGGCTTAGGTCTAACCAGCCTGTAGAACCCATCACTCTGTACAGTCAGTCAAATGGGGTCTGCTACACAGGCAGAGAATTCCAGGAGCCACTGGACCCTCCATTTCCCAGCCCTGACTTATCAGCCCATAAGCCTCCTGACATGCTCCCTCCCTACCCCTCAGTGCCTATGTCACCACTGTGGCTCTGTCATCTGGGCCCTTCTGGCTGCCCAGACGACAGTGCTCTGGCTGAGACTCCCCTGACACACAGCTCTGCTCCTGCAGAGGTGCTGCAATCATGTGGAAGACCATAGCCTCATCAGGAACAACAGTGGACAAGGTGCTGCCAACACTGCTCTGTGTGATGGAGGGCTGGCCACTGCACAAAATGTACACCTCTGATGGGGACAATAAGGATGTATTTGCCCTGGCTGTGAGTTTCTGTAACTGGCTTTTGCTTGCACACAAGTTGCCTCTCCAGTGCCTCTCTATCCTCCCCCCCACTGCAACGCATCTCCCTGCCTCAGGCATTGGGCTGACACCTGGGTTAGGGGCAGGTTCAAGGGCACCAGGCCAGGTGCTCCCCCTGTGTCTCCCCTGGCCTCTCCCGCATATGCTCGGGCCTTGCCACTCGGCACTAAGTGCTGTCTCTAGATGGTTTATCCTTTGCAGGCAACCAGGGTGGTTTGGGAAATTCTCCGCCTGCCCTGGTGCCCAGAGCCATTTGTGGAATATTCCCCCCATCTCCTCGTGGCTCTGCTCTTCCAAGTTTTCATTAGTACAGAGCAGACGTCAGAGGACATCAATACTTTCTGGAGGAGATGTCAGGAAGAAAATGGCCTTCCCACCAGCATCAACAGGTGTTCCATCCCAGTCTTCCTGTCACTCCCACGGTCCCAGGGCTGAAGCCTGGGCTCCCAGCATGACCTGGGCTTTACTCTGCACACAGCTTTGCAGTGAACACTGTAAGGGCACTGTTCCACCATCTGCAGTGTCTGGATTTACTGATGGCAATGGAACGCAAGTGTGGCTGGGACACGCTGCTCCGTGCTGACACCCACCACCATGCGGTGGGTCTGCTGGCCAGGTGAGACCTCGTTCTCCCCACCGCCCCTCTCCTTTGTGCCCGGAACACCCCACACAGTCCCCGTGGTCACGGGTGGCAGGGCCTTGTCACCAAGGGAGGGACAAGCAGACTGGAAAAGCCTGGGAGAGGAGGGTGCCCGGGAACAGCCGCCTCCCAAAGCGCCCACGGGGTGCTCGGGAGAAGACCAGACCGCTGTGAGCCAGCCGTGGGAAAGGTTTGCCCACCCGGCTCAAGAGCAATGGTGCCTTTCTCTTCCCACCAGGGAGATGCGCCGTGTCTGCGTACCCTTGTGTTCCTGCATTGCACTCCGCCTGCTCAGACTGCTCAGCAGGGAGGAGCCACGCTGGGAACTGCCCGCCCTGGCGTTCCTCGTGGAGGTGAGCCCGATGGCCAGCGCTGCTGAGCTGAGCTGCCTCCCACCCCTCTGCCCTCTCGTAGCCGCAGCTGCCGGGGACGGTGCCCGCGCCCTGTGCTGCTGCCTGGGCTCAGCCCTGTGCACTTCTGAGCTCCTGCCAGCTGGGCAGCCCTGTCACTGCTCTGTGCCTTTCAGGTCCTGGAGTGCCTGGACTTGAGTGAATGGGGTAACAGCATCCTGGAGATCATGACAAGGCACCTGCAGAGCGAGTCCACAGAGAGGTCTCACCTGGCACTCAAAGGCCTCGTGGTGCTCAGCAAGGACCCCTCGATGGTGAGAAGGCGGCAGCCGCTGAAGCTGTGCTGGCAGCGTGGGGCTGGGGCAAGCAGCCCCTTGGGCTTAGCTGGGCTTTGGGAGCTGTGGCAGCTGCTCCCAGCTCTCCAGGCTCGCTGTTCAGCTGCCTGAGTGCTTCGGGACAGGCCTTCAGCCTCTGGGTTCCATGTCAGGAGGGTGGGGTTGCAACAGTGGGGCAGTGTTGGCAGTGTATCTTTTCATGGATTCACAGCACAGCCTTGTGTTCCACATAGGCCAAAAAAATGTGCAGCCTGTCTGAATACCTTGTGGAACTACTGAGGAATGAAGACATAGATGTGCTCAAGATGAGTCTCTCTGTGTTCAGGAATATACTCCTCAACAAAGATATTCTAACATCCAGCCCCACAGCCCCAAAACTGGCTGAGGCACTCCGGCCTCTCTTTGACAATGTAAGGCTCTGTGCCCCCAGCCACAGGCACTGGGCGTTGCCTGGGACTGAGGTGCCCTGTGGATTTTTGGGCCTGTGCACAGGGGGGCCAGGAGAATCCAGTGCTGAGTTTTTTCCTTTCCAACAGGACAACAGCCATGTGCAGATGCTCTCGATTCGCCTCTACCAAGAAGTGATGGAATCTGTAGTGGAAAGAGGGAAAAAGCCCCTGAAGATGCTTGTGAGCCAGAGCCTGCTCCCACTCTTCTTCCACTGCCATGATGAGAACCGGCGTGTGGCAGAGGTGAGGGCTCCTGGGCGCTGGTGTCCCCATGGGAGAGGCCTCAGCTGTCTCCCCCACACCCTGGCACCTCGCGGCCTCCAGCCTCCTCCTGGCCTTGGCACAGGGACGCGGGTCCTGTGCCCTGGGCTGCGGTGCATCTCTGGCTCTCTGCTGCTCTGCAGGCCTCTCGGGAAACGCTGCTTTCTGCAGTAAGGTTCCTGAAGAGGAAGGATCTCAAGCAGTTGCTGAAGATGGACGACCCGTGGAGCTTTGCTGAGCGTGTGGTAAGGACAGCCTTTGAAGCCCCAACCCCGGCCTGGAGAAGCCGCCTGCCCACGGTGCCCAGGCTGTGGGGCTGGCAGCTGTGGCCCCTGCCCAGTGCTGCACGCAGGGGCAGCGGCCTGCACCCCACACGCCGCTCCCTTCCCTGGGCCGCGCGGGCTCTTCTCCGGGCTCCTCTGGCCCCAAGGCCGGTGCTGACGGAGCCCCGACCCAGCTGGGCTCTGCTGCGGGTTGGCACCGCGCCTCCCCGGGCCCTCTGCCCCTTCCCGAGCCCGGCGCCTGCGGCCGCTGGCCGGGCATCAGTGGCCGGGGCAAGCAGTGCCGGGCGTAGGGAGTGCTCGGCCGAGGGGCAGGGCCCACACCAACCCTTCCCTCCGTGCCCTGCCGCTCTCTCCAGCTGGCAGAGGACAGGAGCCAAGCGGCCGAGCACCTGCGCCTGGCCCTGCCATACTTGGAGAGCCCACAGGAGTCCCTGCGAGAGGCGGCCGTCAGGTCCATCGGTGAGCCACGAGCCCGGGGTCTCGGTCCCTCCCTTCGCCATTGCAGCAGGATCCAGGCCAGGGGCCCTGACAGGCTCTGTGTTCCTAGGGATCGCTGGGATGCTCATGAGGGGGCAGCCAGAAGAGCTGCAGCTCATCTGTGAGGGTGAGTGACGCCAGCGGAATATCAGTAGGAGCTGGCAGGGGAAGCTACAATCCCTGGCCCGGCTGCAGAGGGCTCCGCTCCCTGCACCTACGACAGGCAGCGTGGGCAGAGCACAGAGNGGACAGGAGCCAAGCGGCCGAGCACCTGCGCCTGGCCCTGCCATACTTGGAGAGCCCACAGGAGTCCCTGCGAGAGGCGGCCGTCAGGTCCATCGGTGAGCCACGAGCCCGGGGTCTCGGTCCCTCCCTTCGCCATTGCAGCAGGATCCAGGCCAGGGGCCCTGACAGGCTCTGTGTTCCTAGGGATCGCTGGGATGCTCATGAGGGGGCAGCCAGAAGAGCTGCAGCTCATCTGTGAGGGTGAGTGACGCCAGCGGAATATCAGTAGGAGCTGGCAGGGGAAGCTACAATCCCTGGCCCGGCTGCAGAGGGCTCCGCTCCCTGCACCTACGACAGGCAGCGTGGGCAGAGCACAGAGGCCTTTCTGGGGTCTGTGAGGGATTCGTGGCCGGCAGCTTCCAGCTGATCCTTGTTGTGTCCTGCTTCCTCCAGGCTATGGCAAGAGCTGGGGGAGATGGTCCTTTCAGGGGGTTTCCTCACTCTGACCGTAGGTCTATTCTCTGTTCCAGCCCTTCAAGCCCTCAGCACAGATGACAGCCCCTCCAACACAAACCTGATAGTTCAAGTCATGTTCGATGAAAGAGCTGCTTTACTAAGTTCATCTTCTGGATCGAGACAACCAGGACAGCACCAGATCCCATGCAAGAGAAGACAACCTGGAGATCAGAGGAGAGCAGCTGGAGCTCCAGGCACAGCTGATGCTGGGAACACCTGAGCTTGCCTTCCCTCTTTACTGGTCCCTCTCTGCAGCCCTGAGACCTTGCTTTTTCCCTTTGCCTTCTCCCAAGCTCATTTCTCTGCTTTGCTTGCCATTAATAAACAATCCAGCTTCTTCATCTTATTTGTATCTTTGTGGAGCAAAACCTGAGCCCTGGAGCACACAGGCCCCGGCCTGCCATTCTTTTCTGTGCTGCGTTTTGTGCAGAGAGGAACAAGGGCAGATCAGACCGGAAAGGTCCCTGCCCTTCAGGCTCCCTGCCCTGAAGGCCTGCACAACATTGTGGACTTAAAGGTCTTGCTGAGCACACTGAAGGTCAGTAGTAGGATGAAGACCCTGGATTTTAGAAGAGTCAACTTCAGTATTTTCTGAATCCAGCTGTGAGGGATTCCATGGCAAGCATCCACTGAGGGCAAAGGAGCTTGGAATACTGGAAGTTATTCAAGAATAGCTTCCCTGAAAGCACAGCAGTGGTCCTTCCCTACAAAGGGAGAGGAAGAGGGCAGAACCAGAGACCTCCCTGATTTACAGTGAGCTTTGGGTGTACTAAAATGAAGCAAAAGAAGCAGCAGCACAGGGGCTGGCACATGACCATGCCACTGTACTGAGCGCTGTCAGGCAGTGCTGGGATCCTGGGTGCAGTTCTGGGCCCCACAACTGAGGAATCACAGCTCCTGCCTCATACACAGTCAGAAACCCTACCAAGTGAGACCAGAGGGAGGAGACCCTTTCCAGTCTCTTGGCTGCAAAACAGCTGCTGCTTCTTTCTCCATCTGTGTTTGGGGTTTGCTGACTCCAGACACAGAGCCAGGTCATGCTCTATTTTCCAAAGACTGTTCAGAGCAGGCATGAAAAGTGTTCCGTGCAGAGTCCTGGAGAGTCCTGGAAGGTGCTTACAAGAACATCTAATCCAAATGTACTGTTTTGCAGTTTAAGTATGTGGTTTTCTCCAGCAAGAGCGAGCTCCCCTGGCTTTGTCAGGTCCTGTTCTGCTGCCTTTGCACTACCTAATGTTGGGATAAGGAACTTGCACCAATTCCAGAGTCTGCACCGACAATGAAGATGCTGAATTTGAGATTGGTAAATTGGTATGGTGACTATATAAGACTAAGCTGGAGTCCTAAAACTCCTTTGATGCTGTGATGTTTGTTCAGCAGTTGAGAACTTGAGTACAATTGTCGTTTTGCTCTCAGCTCTGGGAATCACAGAATCCCCGAGCAGTTTGTGTTGGAAAGTATTTTAAAGATCCTGTAGTCCCAGTTGCCTGGCTATGGGCAGGGACACCTTCCATTAGAATTGGAAGAATTTGAATAATCCACCTTTACCTTCCCTCCTCCAGATTTTAATCTAATGTGAAAATATCAGCTGGTTGAAGTTAAATTTTGTAGTTCACAGAACTAGGAACAGGAGTTTCCAATGGGAACAGGAATCTCCCAATATCCCATCTAAACCCACCTTCTGGTAATGGAAAGCCATTCCCCCTCTCACTCCAGGCTTTTGCCTGAAGTTCCTTTCCAGCTCTCTTGGAGCCCCTTTAGGCACTAGAACAGGCTCTAAGGGCTCCCTGGAGCCTTCTCCAGGCTGAACATTACCGGTTCTCCCAGCCTATCATTGTAACGCTCCAGTTCTTGGACCACTTCCTGGTCATTCCTGGCCTCCTCTGGACTTCCTCGAGGTCCTCCCCACCCATCCCAAAGCCACCACAGCTTGCACAGACAGAAGCTGTCCTCACGTGCCTTAAGGGAAGAGCACACACAAACCTTGTGTGGAGTTGGGGAAGAGCAGCTGGACCTCGCAGCACTGCTGGAAAACTTTCCACCTGAGGAAGGAGATTTGTTTCACTGGAGACAGCAGCTCCCCCTTTGGCTTTAAACACAACCAAAGGCACAGTCATTGATTAGAGGCTGAATAAAATGATGTATTCCAGTCCTGCCCACCTCTCCCTCAGGGAACTGACAGGCCACTGAGTTCAGACAACTTTTCTTAATGAGATAGAATTTTTTCACAATCATGTAATCAGAGCACAAACAGGGTTAAAGCACTTTTATTTACACTTACTCAGTTTGTAAAACCATGTGTACACTGCCATCATTTAAAGTGCAAGCTACATGTCTTCTGAATAAACTGAAGGCATAACAGGCTATGTAAGATAAAATACTGCCACCAGTAGTTATACAACTAACTACAAATGCCAGTAGCATAGTTCAAATCCTGACCAGCTTAGTGTGTTACTTCCTCTTGTATATTACCAGCCAAAAACATATTCCATTGCTTTAGATACAATACTTTCATCTTTCCTAGGAGTTTGTCTGTCAGAAACCACCTAGAAGGCAGGGAGAAAAACAAAAAGAGAAAATACAGAGAATCAGTCAACATGCAATTAATAGTTTTTACGCTAACCATTTATTTCTTCTTTTCTTAAGCACTACTATATTTTGACAAAATATGTTTTAAATATGTTCAAACCAAGCCCTTAATCTGTGGAAAAGTGACAAGTCATTAATTTAGTATTTTTTATTATTATTTTAGAGACTGAACAGACTGAGCTTGTAGTTGAACCACATCATTAAAGAACTGACAGCAAAAGATAAAAGCTATGGTCACATTGAGGTCCATGTCTGTACAGCCTCATAGAGATAAGGAGAGACAACACAAAAACACATTTCTGTTTCCTTCAAAATACCTGATAGTCACTAGTAGAAGCCTTATATGCTGTTGCAAGAGGTCTCATTGTAGAAATCCTTGCAGTATTATTTGCAGGTTGTGTTGGTGTGCCAGCAGGTTTTGTAGGTGGAGTGAAAATCGAAGACATTGAGGATGTAGAGCTTCTTTCAAAGTTTTCCATCACACTCTTAAACAGACAATTAATATAATGTAAGCAAATACTGAAAAGCAGTATTCCAACCTTTATCATCTAAAGTTATCTACTATTTGAATTTTTTTGATAAGACCTATTTGGATGCCAAAAGATAAAAGGTGTGTCAGTGGTACCCATGACCACCAAGCATTTTCCTCACTGCAATAATTTATTTGCTGAATTATGTCATTGCAAAGTAGTGGAAGGTTGGAATCTGTTCGCTGTCTGTACTAAATGTCAACCAAGTTTGAAACAATGTAAAGAATAAAATACAACAGGAAATTCAAACTTCAAGGCTCCATTTCCTAAGCTTATGTTTAGAAAGAAATGCATGCAGAATGGAAGAGATAGCAAGTGACTTGATGGGAACCACAAGATCCACAACAAACCAGAGAAAACAAGATGGTAAATAACAACCAGCCTGGGGACATGTGATTTTGTGCATTCAGACTCAGTGGAGCATAGGATTCAACCAGCCAAAGATAGAAGAAATTCAGCAGCACATTTGGTAGAAGAGCACTTTACAAAATGAACAACAGGACTGGTGTATATGGTGGGTGGGCAGCTGATTCTGCTTATCACAAGGGAACTAACTAATACTTTTAAATCAGAAGCCTACGTGCTGATGTCAAATCCATCATATCTAGTTTTCAATTGCAGGCAAGTCTTACCAAAACCAATCCTTCAATGGATTAGTCTCCTGAAATCTTTTGCCTCCAAAAATACAAATTAATGATTATGGGTTTATTTATTGGTATATGAAAGCGAATACTATGCACAAAAGACATAATGAGAATTCAAAAGCAATGAAGATCAGATGCCTGGCAATTGTATGTCTTAGATCATTACTCCTAGAGCTTCAGCTTACAGGCAATTCATTCATCGATACAAACTGAAAACCAAAATACTAAAAAGGCATGGACGGACCACCATCAGAAGTCCACAGAGAAAAGGGCCACAAAAGTACCTGTTTCTGAATTTTATTGAGTGTAAGAAATGTTTCAGACTGCTAAAACTTCAGTAATTGCAAGCTCAATTTCTAGGGCTGCCTTCTCAGAATGGTTTACATTGGAAAGCTGACATTACTCTTTAGTATCATACATCCTTATAGGAGACCAAAAAAAATAATCTGTGCAGAATGACTGAATAATGACTGTTATTTGGTTAAGCTAATGTACAGTATCCAGTGCAAAGGGCTGCAAATATTAAAGGTCAGGATATTGCGATTACCTAGACACTAATAGCTCATGTTAATATTAAGACTACAAGACAGCCATGTCTACCCCCAACTACTACTTACAAGAGAGTGACATGTTTTTTAGGGGCAGGTGGGAGAACAGGATTGGGATTTTCTTGCTAACAAATTTTCAGTCCAAAGTACCAAGATAAGTTCAAGAGCCAGAAGCATACAGTCACATAAAAAACAGAGAGATACAATTAGGAGCAGCAACAGTCTTAATCTGCCATTAGGTATCTATTGCAGGCCCTATATTCCAGTCAGGAAACTTATCTCAATTGTCTCTCATATTATGGTTTCACTTGTCTCGTACAGCAATATAATTGTGTGCATTGTAACTTCCAAGGAGCAAAGAGATTGTCCTTAATGATCCTTCTCAGCAGGAAATGTTGACAAATACTTGAGAAAAAACTTATGTAAATGTGTAACAGACTGTATCTATATAGATTAACTACCTACAATTTCCAATTCCAAAAGAAAAAAAAATTAAAGAGGTCAGGGAAAGTAAAAAGAAAGACCAAAAGTAAAGTGCCTTTGAACTAAAAGCAACTATTAACTTACTTTATCTATACAGGGCTTGACACCAATCATGATAGATTCACCAAAAATTCTTCCATCTTTGCTTAAGGCTTTCCGGGCTTGAAGCTTAGACTGATATCGAATATGCATCCAGTTCCCTGTGTTGGACATCTGAATGACATTATGGGAAAATTGTGAAATGTAGTTTTTTAAATGCTTGATTGACAATGTTTTTTGACATAAGGGTCAAACTAAGACATACCACATGCTTTAATATGTTTCCATACTGAGCAAACTGTAGTAGAATATAGGAAGCTGATGCTTGAGGAAATCTGAAAGACAGAAAAAAATACTCAAAAAATTATGAGTAGTTTAAGAATTCAGGTGTTAAGATACAGCCCTATGAAGCATTTACAGAAATCCAGAAGAGACCACTGTAATATCAGAAGCAGTGACTTGAGAAATACCACCCTCTAGGCACTTCAACACACACCCCAACAGCTTTCTAACTAGAAAAAACAATGTGTAGCTCAATTTAAGATGCCTCACTGAAATGTATGTGTTTGCTTGCTTTAACCATAGTTGTATTTCCTGCAGCACATACCAATGCAAGACAACATCAATGCCCAAGTATTTTCTTGTATGCTGTAAAGACTTCACCCAGGTTTTTCCAATACTTTGGAAATCAACTTACCCAAATACAGTTACCCATGTGTCATCAAGCTGATCTTCCGAAGTAAGGGAATCACCTTGAGTATAAAAAGGATCTAGCTGAGCAGGAGATAGAGTAGTCTTCTTAGGCTGCCCAATACTTGCAGGACTGAACATGCTTGAAGCTGTTAAATTGAAATGGTATTGTCGAACAAATTTCTTTTGCAAGACAGAGGTTTATAATAAAATAATAAATTCAGTGTCAAGCATTTCACTTGCATATGGAAGAGTTTGATGGGGATTTACTCACAGACAGAACAAGTAAGTCAATCCTAACTTCACATCTGCAAACACAGTACTAAGTTTTTAACCTAGTGTTCTCTTTGACTTCGAAACACCAACAGCTTGATACAGTTGCCAAATAAATAAAGCTTAGCAAGAAGCCACCGGTTCATACACAAGATATCAAACCTTGTGAAGATGGAAGGCAATCCATCAATCTCAGCTTCTTCATTCAATTACAACCACCTCTGTGCTCAGTTCAACACCGCATTTGGAACAAGGAACAAGAAAAGTTGCTTGAAACTCAATCTCAGAATGAATAATTATTTCCCACCCATACATCTTTTGAAAAGCTAACAAATACACAATCTCTTCATAAATTAGCAAGAAGTTGATATAGCTTGAACAGTGATGATTTTTCTGTATTAAAGAAAACAGTAAGAAAAGAGAATAGAAATTTTGACAGGACATCTACCTGCTCCTGGAGTTGATGACAGAATTCCAAGTAATGGGCTCTGTGTTAAAGTAAAGCTGGCCTGCATTAATACACAGTAACAAATTATTCTTATAGATATACTGCTCAGATCAAGAGACAATTTTCAAGTGATTTAAACATTCAGGTAACAATATTAATTGTTTGCTTTAAGTTATTCCTAACTTTTTAGAATAAGAAGAGATATTTGTGTGTATATTTAACTAAAGATTGCCAAGACCTATTAATGAAAAGTTATTTGACAACATATTTGACATAAGCTTTGTGAAACAAAGTAGCTTTAAGTATCAATACTCAGGAACCCTTTAGTTTACCTTCTCAAAATAGTCATGTCTCTATTGCTGCACTGTTATTATTCACACATTCATATGCATCATGATGGGAAGGATATTAGTATCCTAAGTTTATCAGCATTTTCACTGCCTGAAGGGTTCAGAAATCATGGAAACATAACCTTCCCTTGTATGGAGACTATTACCAGACTTACTTTCCTGCTCAACTAGTGCACAGAAGGAAAGTATACTTTGAGTTTTAGATGGTAGCAGTCGTTTTCTTTTTAACATAGGATTTCAACACCCAAAACAATTTTAGTCTGTTTTTAGCCTGAATCTTGGCATTACTTAGATACAAGATCTAACAGCCTGGAGTACCTGTAGACATAGCAATGTATGTTCTGATAGCTGCTCAGCTTTTTTTGAAATTTAATATCCAGTTCTTTAAGACACTATAGGATTCTGTCCTTCACAGAGAACCTCAGCTTTCAGAATAAACTTTTCAGAAGGCAACACACAGAAAGACTGCTCATTCAGTGAAAAGTGTTCTCCTTGCATCAAAAGAGTTCAGTGAAAAAGGATCTAGTAATACTTGATTAGTCAGTTAAGCAGCAGAGCTTATTGTAAAATTTACCTTGTAGAAATTTCAGTGTTCCTCTTTTGAAATTAACCCCAACTGTCTACCCAAACTTAGATTAGATATTTTACTCAGAAAAAGATTTCTTCTGTTTCCATAAGCGCCTCTATTGCCTTCTAAAAGACAGTCACAGAAGCAGGGAATTATTAAAGTCGGAAAAGATCTCTAAGATCATCGAGTCCAACCATTAACCTGACACTGCCATCTTGACCACTAAACCATGTCTCCAGGTGCCACTTCCACACATTTGTGAACACTTTCAAGGATGACAATTCTAACACTTCCCTGGGTGGCCTGTTCCAATGCCTAACCACCCTTTCAGTGAAGAAATTTTTTCCTGATATCCAATCTAAATTTCTTCTGGTGCAACCTGAGGCCATTTTATCTTGTCCTATTCCTTGTTACCTGGGAGAAGAGACCAGCCTCCACCTTTCTACAACCTCCTTTCAAGTTGTGAAAGGGTTCTTCTGGCAATCAGCAGCCCAATAAATTTACAGTAAACTGAAAAGCTAACAAACAAAGCTGAATTTGTATGTACAAAGCATAACTGAGGCATGACTTGCATTTTTCATTTCCTACTGAATTGAAAATTGGCAATAACAGGAATTTGTTTCATGACCACAGCTTTTGTTTAAACAGGAACAGGTACACCAAACAATCCAGACTAAGCAACAGCATGATCTGAAGGGTGACCACTAATTTTGCTACAGTAGTTTATACAAATAAGTTTGACAATTCATTGAGGCAGTAAGCTGCCTCACATCTTCTGCTAAGAACTGGCCAGTGCTGAAGACACTTACTGCTCCTCTTGAGGACAGAGGTGTTGATCCAAGCTCAAGACCAAATATCTCATCATATAAGCTTCTAACTGGTGGAGCACCACCTTTATCTTTATGCGAAGGGACTACTGGTTGTGGGGGAGACCCTCCTGCAATTCAAAGGAACAAAAGAAGAGCATGAGAAAACCTGTAATTTTGCTTTGGTGCTACTTATTCTTGAAACTTCAATAATACATTCAGCCATGTTCTCATCTTGATTGTTGTTGAGACTGTTGATTCTTTCACTGGAACTTTGCATAGCCATCAATCCTACCAAACTGTTCAGGTTTGAATGTTCTAGGTAGGAGCATCACAGGTGTCTCAAACAGCATCCTACAGAAGTACCATTTAGAACTTTCAGACCTCTTATTAACCCATTATATTCACTGTTTACGTGCTCTTTCTCTGAAGTTCTGAGCATGGCTGTATCTTTCAATTTAAAGCCAGGCTAGAAATCTATTTTAATTGTTTCAGAGACTAATTTGCCTATAGTACAGACGCAAAAACAAGATTTTTAAAAACTGAGATATCCTACATGTTAAAGAACCATACCAAAATGCACAGAGACATTGCACATCACTGTCACATTCCCACTGTCCAAATTCCTCGTCTTCCCATCTAATTTCATATTAAACAAAAATGTAAACTCTTGAGAGCAGGGACTAGCTTGCATATAGACAGGATGAAGTTAAACCAGCTGCCCTCCTCTTTTGTAAACCTTGGGACTTTCAGTATAACAGAGAATTAAACTTCTTGAAAGAACTTGACGTATCTTAACCCTTTGTGTGGATTTACCCCAGGGAAAAAAAAAAGTAGTTAGCATCAAGTTTTGTCTTGCAAAATGTTTGGAAACCAAGCTTTTCCAAAGTACTCTTCAATCCTAAATTCTGACCTTCAAGACTCCACTCTGAACTGTTTAACACATACAAGAACTGCTATTATTACATGGAATAATGTGCATTATGTAAAGCACTCTCCCATCAAGGTTTGCAGTGTAGTGACGTACTTGATCACGCCCTTTGGGAAGTCTGTGTTAGTATCTTACTGGCTCCCCTTTTCCTAGAATTGATACTCTGAAGCTGTAATAAACCCTTTAAAAACAATTTGGTGAAATTCACGTGATTACTTTCAATTTCATAAATATTTTTGTAGGAGGTTTGTTCCCAGATGTGTAAGGGCAGGCAGACAAGAGCAAGAGGCAGAAGACCAACAAAACTCCAATCATGGAACATTTTAAGTCGGAAGGGACCTAGAAAGATCATTGAGTCCAATCTGGCCTGACATTTGAAGAACAGAATATTTTATTAAGAGAAATTCTTGCAGTACTTTAATCCTCAATTTCTCCTTCAAAATGACTAGCATGTTAACACCATCAGATATTAAATTATGCTAACTGATTTAGTAGATAAGCCAAGATCACCCATGGCATGTCAGCTACTCACTCATTCTTCTCAGAGAAGAAAACAGATGTACAATACTAACATGGGTAAGAACTTCTCCTAGTCTGATTAATTAGGTGGTTGAAGAGAAATGAGCATCTACAGCTAGGAAAACTACTCCAGTCCAATGACAGCAGACGTCAAGACTTTAGCTACAACCACTAGATACTAATTAAGAAGCATATTTTCAGTTTTTCTCCACCCAGTTTTTGTAAGCTTGACAATCTGTGAGCGACCTTTTAGAATTCAAAGAAATAGAAAAATTTCTACAAAGAAATCAGCAGTTTGCACAAGCTGCATTTAGTTTGCCAGCAGATATCTCTGTTTTCAACATCAATGTATGCGTAATTGACTTATAAAGAGTCACATAAATTGATTCTGTATTAGGAGAGGCTCATGTTGCCTTCCTTGTAAAACAAACTTTTCCTGATACCAAAATTGCCACATTTAAAACATTTATTAATTGAGTACACCGAGTTCACCACTTATTCAATCAGTGCAGTTTGCTTATAGAAAGATATAAAATAAGGATTCAAGTCTGCAACAGTCATGCAGAACAATGAGACAAACCAATTTTTTGCTTCCAGGACAATTTTCCAACATTTAACAAATTCTGACCTGCAAGTAGTGGAGACCTTGTTTCCATGACACCAATTGAAGGGCCGTATAAAGGACGTGGCTGCGGAGTCACTGGTGCAGGTAAGTCACCCATCAAAAACCCAGGGAGAAACTGAGCACTAGTTCCTTGTTTTGGAGATGTTGGGGAGCCAAGAGTCATTGGTTCAGCTCCTGAAAACAAAATTTTAAAATATGAAAAAGATGAGTGAAAGACAAAGGAAGCTTTTTTCCATTGTGGGCTCTATTAATGAAACATAACACAAGGTAAAGGAAGTGATTAAGATCACAGTATCCCAGAATCATTAGGGTTGGAAGGGACTTCTGGAGAACATCTACTGCAAACTCTCTGCCAAGGCAGGGTCACTCAGAGCAGGTACACAGAAGCGTCTCCAGATCAGCTCGGAATGTCTCCAGAAAGGGAGACTCCACAACCTCCCTGGGCAGCCTGTTCCAGTGCTCGGCCACCCGCAGTGTAAAGAAGTTCCTCCTCGCGCTGAGACAGAACTTCTTGTTTTGGTTTACGGTCATTACTCCTCGCTCTGTCACTGGGCACCACCGTGGCACCATCCTCTGAGATATTTACTTGTACTGATGAGATCAAAGGCGGTGTAATCGTTCATTTTACAGGTAAGCCGAGTTTATAACAATCCTGCATTTTTCGCAATTCCAAGTGGCGGCCGATCGATTTAACCCCGGTCCCCTTTCGTATCAGCCCAGCGCGAACCGCCCCTTCCCGGCGCCGTCTCCCACTCCGGCTCAGCAGCATCCACACCCCCGCCTAGCGCAGGGGGTCGGACCCGGCCCCACTCCCCTCACAGGAGCAGAGGCAGCGACGGGCGCCTCCCGCCGGGAAGCGGAGCCTTCTGAAGCGGCGCCCAGCAGAGCCGAAGCGCGGCGCGGGCGGTGGGAGCCGTGGGCCCAGTTCACCTGCGGGCGGCAGCTCCATGGCGAAGGCGGCCATGTCGGCCCGGATGGCGGGAAAGAGGCGGCGGCGGCGGCTCCGCCGGGCGCTTTCAAAGGGGACGGAGCTTCCTGCCGTCGTCACTTCCGACCCATCCCATGACGTGTTGGGACGAGGCGGGGCGGGCGGAGCCCCGTCATGGGGTGAGGGTGTCGGGGTCCGGTATCGGCCTGTGCCGGCCGCTCCCGTCACGGCTCCTTGGCAAACGGTCTCTCAGGGAGGGGCGGGTCGGGGACAGAGCTGAGGGAACCGCGGTCAGCGTTACCAAGGGCTTGTCCCGGCCTGAGAACTCGGAGCGGCCTCCCCACACTGCCTTCCCCAGGGAAAGGCTGTCAGCCAGCCCCCAGGCTGCCGGCACCGCGGCCACCCGCTCCGCCGGGACAACGCAGAGAGCTGTTCCCCCGCGGACAGGGGGGGTCAGTGACCACGGACAGCCGTCAGATGCAGCCGGGGTGCCTGATCCCCGCATTAATGTTTGGAATCATGGAATGGGTTGGCTTGGAAAGGATCTTAAAGCCCATCCAGCTCCACCCCCTGCCATGGGCAGAAACACCCTCCACTATTCCAGATAGCCCTGCCCAACATGGCCTCGGACACTCGCAGGGATGGGGCAGGCACAGCTTCTCTGGGCAGCCTGTGCCAGGCCTCCCCCCCCTCAGTGTAAATAATCTAAGCCTACTCCCTGTCTTTGAATCTACTCCCTCCTGTCCTGTCACAACATGGTCTCAAGCAATTCACAATGAGAACAAGAGAGGTCCTGGTTCAAGCACAATGATGTGCTACAGTTCAAATGACTGGTACCAGGACAGAACACCAGTCTTGAAACCAAACCTTTAAAATCACTTTAGCACACAATTTATCCAAACACAGTGTTCTCTTTATTTTGTTGCATATTAATATATCAAATCATTAAGAGCTGGCATGAAGGCCACAAAATACTACTAAAATCTTGTAGAGGTTTTTTTTTTTTTTAAGTATGAAATATTAAGACAGTCATTTCAGCCTGGGATCTCTCAGGAAGGTCAAAATTACACACCCTTTGATGTCGGTTCTTTACATGTGATGGGGAATGGAGTGAGGGGACAGCATGTGAGGACCAGATGTGAAGAAAAAGACAGCAGCATGAGCAGAGACAGATCATTATCAACATTTTTTGTATCTCTACTGAAATGATTTACAGGGAGAAACCCCCCACTAGTTCCAAGACTGGACTCATCACGTTAGTGCACTTCAAATCACTACTAGATGAGAAACAACAGAAATACACAAAGCATTAAAGCATCCTGTGCATTTTGAGCACCCTCAAAAGACCATCATTTTAATTTCAAAGAAATTAATGGCTGGCTAGCCCACAAAATTCAGTAATATCATCTATAGTTGAATATATTTTTAAAATCAAGGTACTTCATTACATGAACATTTTATTATCTAGATTTTACAACTAACTAGGAATGCACAGATTTGGAAAGAAAGCAACTTACCTCAGCTATTTTATTTCCTTTCTCTATTGCCTGCATTTTCTGATGGTTCAGTAAGCAAACTATCATTCTATTGTTTTCTAATATTTCATGGAAAACTGAGCTGTATCTTTTTATTAGTGCTCTGGTTTTAGGCAAAACTTCTCTGAAGTCAGTACAATACCATTTGGCCTTTTGATGACATGCTGGAAAAAACAGGGTCAAAGGAGGGTAAGAAAAAAATATATAAAGACTTGAAAATGCACAATGTGAAAGAGAATTGCAAAATGACAGATTAAAGTACATCCAGCATCTCTTCCTGTATAGTCAAAACAGATCATTTCACTTCTCCCTTCAGATCAGTCATGATTGTTTATGCTTCCATTTGCCTTTAAAATCTGTTCTTGGTACTTGTGAAGCTGCTCCATGAAGCCAGGATTTGGACAAGCTGCAGGCCTTGCATTTTTCACCAAGGAAAAGGCTCTGGCAAAGCTCAGTCTTTCTGAATTCATTAGAAAACCAATGACTACAGCCGCTGCACGGGAGACTCCTGCATTGCAGTGAACCAGCACCACGCCATCCTCCAAGAAAGAAATGAAACATAAGTTGGGATATTCATTAGGCAGATTACTGTAAGTAATAAAGTGTAAGAAACTTTACATAAAATTCTTGTAAGACTTGCTGAAAGCTCCCTGCTGAGCTCAAAGCAAATATTTACCCATATAAGTAAGTCCAAACAAAAATATAACCATGATGTAAGCATGAAATTAAGTATTTTTCTACCCAAAATGCTTTATTATTACCAAATTCGTCAAACCTAACTCATACCACAGCACTAAAGCACATCCTCTGTCTTTCTTCCTGAGGCCTTACAGCAGCCTGTTCATGTAAAAACCAAATCACAGACATCTGGGATACTAAAGTATCTGATCTAATTGGGTGCCAATTTTGAAATAGATTTTGTTTGCAATATAGAAAGGAACTTCTTGTTAAAGGTTAAAAACATAGCAAGGCAGCAAATAGCTGGGCACAGAGGCAGATTTTAGAACATCTTCTGGTCCCAGCTGCATATTTCTTGTACTCTGCAGGGAAGATTCTGGGCAACAGGAATCATGCACAGGAACTGAAAAATTAGAAAAGACATAGTGTGATTTGCAACAGATCTCTCCCTTCCCATCACACCACCGGTACAACTAAGGCCCCTTAACTGGGAACTAGGGTGCAAAATCCAAAACGACTCAACCTCCCATAAACTCAAAAATGCTTCTTCTGGGGTTTGAATTCAGGCTCATCCTACATTGTATATAAAATTAATGCGTTTTATCCTACTTAAACATTTCCCACACAACCTTTGAGATACCACCTGAATGGCTCTTTTTAGACACTGCAAGTTTTGTTAAGAAATAACAAATCCAAATTAACGCAAAGACAATCCAGCATGTCTTAAGCAATGTTTGCAAGACCCAGGCTTCGTGATGTTGTCATGTTTTTATGTCAGACCACGACCTGGAAAAGCCCCTTTGACACAGAAAGAAACCACCAAACCCTCAGCACTTCCATATTCTGAAAGAAAATACTGAAACATGACATGATGTCCTCAGACACTTGAGGCTAAACAAAACAATTCTAGTTATAAACAGCCTCTTCTGTCTGCCCTTAACAGGCACAAGTTACTTAATGGGAATTTTACCCAGAGACAAAAAAGGTCTTTTAAGCACCAGGGTTCCTTTCCAGGAACTTAATAGTTTATGTTACAGATTTGGGAGCTACAATTATCTGGTATTTTAACAGACACACAGACCAGAAAATGGTTCCTGCTCCAAAAATCTTCCACTGTAAATAACAAGACAAAGAAGCATGAAATGGAGTATTATTATCCTTGTTGGAGAAATTTCAAGCTGAGACTAGAAGAATGAGGCACAACATTATGACAGAGCTAGGAACTGAGTCTAAGCTCCTGCATCCCAGCACTGCAAATAATGATACCACCCTTCCTTGCAATGGAAGTCACATCTCCTGTCCACTGCCTGCTGGAAATTGCTCTCTTAATTTTTTTTTTTCTTTTCCTTTGTACAGTTCATGCTTTATTTTCCTCTTTCACATTTAAGTTTGATGAATCTTATTTAAATAACTGGTTTGTTTTACACTGCCAAAAACTGTATAATGATACCCACGAATCCTGAAAATTATTGAACATTAATTAATCTGGGCCACAATATTAAACCAACTTTAATACTGAGAATATTCCTCTTTCCTTGCTAAAGACTATTGTTTATAATTCATACAAAAAAGAATTTGGCACGTCATTCTTAATTAATTTTGTATTAGCTGTGAATACAGAACGAAAGTGAGAAACAGATGGCAAATAGGAAATTAATCTGTATTTACCAAGAACTCCTTGCTCTGATCCTGACACTCTCAGTTTTCCTGCCCAGAAATGGTCTGTGGACTTGCAAGAATCACGTAAGATTCAAGACCAAGCTGGGTTTTAAAAATTTTTTATAGAGAGGGAAACAAAATCACCTTCCACCAACAGAAAAGGTGATTATACAGTGGTTCTGCACAATGGGCAAAAAGCCTCATCAAGAGAAGAAATTTAAAAGAAGCATAAAGTTCTTAGTGAAGCTGAAGGCTAATGTAATTCCTTATGGATCCATTTTACTTCGCAGCGAAACTGAGGCTTTTTCCTTAGGAAAGACAGGGGGAGCAATAAGGAGTGATGTTCATGAATAAGCAAAGATTTATCTGGAAACACAAGATTTCAGAAGTTTTATTATTAGATATTAAACCTACTAAAAAATATCCCTCATTCATAGTATTATAACTTGACATGGGTCACTGAATATGTCATGGAAAACCTGCCTGCCAAGTTGGAGCCTAGAAGAAAAGTTGAGCTCTGATCAGTATCAGAATTTGTACCAAGGTGTCTATAGAGACTTGAGCCATTACAGTTTTAGAAAAGTGAATCCTGTTACAAGTACCCAGCTGGCAGTGACTTACAGAACAGTGCAGGCTTCACTTGCATCCTCAAATTCACATGCTCTCACACTTCTTTCATGGAGTTAACCATGTTCTAAAAATAATTTCTCATATATCATGTTCTCTCACCAGTGAACATCTCTTCCTCCCCCATTTTAGGAGATGAAACAGTAGTGTCTCTGTGGTTACTTAAACAGAAGAGCACTTCATGACACAATTTATCATAAGCTCTTTTAACACTAAAGCACTAAAGCAAATAAAGTAATTCAAACGACCTAGAGATGTGCCTCTGTATACCACTATCATGTGCCTTTTGAACTGATCCTGGAGAACAACTACTCCACCAATTACCTTCTCTTTCATCTACCTCTTCTATCAGAAAACTACTAATGTTGTTGTAAAAGCTTTCCTGTAAACTCCTTAAACCTACGAAATAGTAACTGAGATATAAACACCAGAGGCAGAAAGCAAAATTGTGCAGTTGCAAACGGCAACTCTCATTTAGAGATGAACTGGAAACTGTAATTAGAAACCTTGAAAAGGTCATTTAGTGATAATACGTTATCACATAGCCTGTAAATTATAAATGAGAGAAGGAAAGAACACTGCGACACAAAGAAAACTGGGGCAAGATCATCTCTTATCCCAATCTACATAAACAATGAACCTGATAGATATGGTAGAATAACACCCAATAATGTTTGGTTGTTGAGTTATATACCAAAACAATGGTTGTAAATTACACAGTAAGCCTGAATTTAGCAGCTCCGAGTTGGGCATGTTCCTGGCTACAGTTAACTCTGCCAAGCAGCTCCAGAAGGGTTTTTCAGCCTATTTTCTACATCACATCCTTTCAGGATTTTGTGAGCAGTTAAATAACTTTTGGCTCCAAGACTACGAACACATTCTCTGATATTCTTGGTATGTATGTGGATTCACAACACTTTCTTTGAGCAACCTGGTCTAGTGGGAGATGTCCCTGCCCCCGGCAGGGGGTTGGAGCTAGATAATCTTTAGGGTCCCTTCCAACCCAAACCATTCAATTATTCTATAATGAAAAGCACAAGGATGGTGAACAGCTGATGATAAACCACACAGACCTGTAAAAACCCTGTTTCCTGCTACTAATCCAGACTGGTTTCTAATCCAAAATAACATCCCCAACAGATAAATACATTTTCTTCATTTCCTTCTGTTAGGAGTAGTGGCTTGGATTTAAGATGCAATTGTGTAATCGAAAGCCAAGCCCTGGTCCAACTGTATTAAAGAAGTATTTCTCTAAAACTCAAGACAGTCATTCTGAAAAAACAATGCTGGAGGGAATGAAGATTAACAGCAGTGCTGTGTCTCTAGGAATGCTTAGAAATTACTTGGATTTTCTATTTAAAAAGACCTCAAAAAATTTAAAAACACTTTAAAGCTATTCATTTGGTACCATACTTTCTTTTAACAAAGAAGCTGCTGTAGTTCTTACATAGTATTATAAATAATCTAAACAGGATAACTACTAACATTAATTATTGATAGACTGTACCTGGATCTTGGCTTTCTCAATAAACTCAAAACATTCAGGGAAATAGGAGGTAATATCAGTTTCTGGGAGGTCCAGAATGGAAATGGTCTTGTAGATAAAGTCATTGAGGAAGGCATTTTGGACTCCGTATGCCACATTTAGAACGTGAGTGACCTAAGTCAAAAAAATAAAGGGAAAAAAAAAGAGAAAAAGGAATTTTCTGAAGATAGCAAGCAAAATGAGCAGTAAGAAAGGTGAATGAATCCTTAGGCATACACAGACTCATTGCCTTACACTGATGCAATGTTCAGTTTTACATACACGTGCTGTCTAGGGTATGCTTTTCTCCAAGCAAAGTTTCAAAGTGTGCTAAAACGTACTGTGATAAATCTCAGGGTTTTTCTGAGAGAAATGCAAAGATCAGTGCTCAAACACAGACTAAAAAATTATTTTTCAACAGAAAAGGGAGTTTTTATCACATGATTGGAAAATAAAAGAGAAAGCAATAGGAAGGAAAGCACAGACCACCCAACAATCACCCAAATTTCAAGCCTGCTCTAACCCATCAGCTTAACGTTCCTTCTGGTTAGTTACCAGAAACATTTGCTGAAGCAGAAGGATTTCAGAGTAAACTACACCTGTTCTCAGCAGGCGACACCACCTCTGGCCTCCTGCCATCTCTGCTCTGTCCAGGCTACAGCCAGGTTGTGGGTTACTTAGAGTTACAGTAAAATGACATTTAGATGGCACCAGATGCTGTCCTGGTGCATGCCCTGTCCTGCAGAACCACAGCTGTCCAAAGGCCTTATCATCCCATTAATGCAGTAGAGAAGGATAAAAAAACCAAAATTTTGGGACAGAGTTAGAGAAGCTGCTTTGTTTTGCTAGTTTCATCAATCCACATAAGGCAAGGGAGAATGGTGCTGCTTAGTGTCTGAATTGGGAATGCCTATGGCAGTGTAGGAATCTGCTCCATTAAACAGCTCTAAACAATTATCACTCTTGCAGGGGAGCAAGATTCTTTTCAGTGGTACCTAGCAACAGGATGACGAGCAATTGCCACAAATCAAAACGTAAGAAGTTCCACCTCAGCATGAGGAAGGACTTCTTCAGATTGAGGGTGGCCAAGCACTGGAACAGGTGCCCAGGAAGGTCACAGAGTCTCCCTGTCTGGAGACATTCCAAACCCACCTGGACACGTTCCTGTGTCACGTAGTCTGGGTGACCCTGCCTTGGCAGGGCGTTTGGACTAGATAATCTCCAGAAGTCCCTTGGAAGATTCTGGGATGCTCTGAGAGCATCTCAGCTTCTCGTGAAGCCAACAGAAACCCACCAACCCGCAAATGGAGCGGCCTTTTTGAAAATGCAAGCGGAATACAGTTTTCCTCAGATTCGCTAGAGAATATTTTATAATTTTTAATTTACAGGAGATGCATTTAATTTACGCGATGCGCATTTGTACGCCCACGTAACGTTACCTTGTGCTTCCTCATCGTCTCCAGGTCGTGAGCAGCATCCTGCGACCCTGCGGAGAGAGAGCGTGCCCGTAGCTGCGCCGAGCCCCTGCCCGCCCGGCGCACCGCGACTCCCGCTCCCACCCCACTCACCCAGCAGCAGCCACGGCTTCACCACGCCGACCTGCAGGTCAGCGCTCAGGTCCTGCACGAAGCCGCCGCCGGGCGCCGCCTCCTCCTCCTCCTCCATGTGCAGGCAGGCGCCGCGCCACGTCTCGATGATCCTGCGGCCGGTCAGCGTCGTCACGCGGGTGCGCTGCTTGCGCAGGTTGGCCCTGGAGAAGCTGCGGATCTCCTGGGCGAGGGAGTGCATGGCGCGACTGCCGGCAGCGCTGCGCGCCCGCCGCCCCGCCGCCCGCCCGTGACGC
>WBNO01024134.1:0-19995 GCA_013400575.1 Peucedramus taeniatus
TTATTATTAATAATATTATTATTATACTTGATATTATTTCATTTTTTTAATTGTCTGCTTCTCCTTTGAGATAGTAACATGACAGGAAAATACTTTCCTTAACACAAGAACATATTGCTTATCTATGTAAAGGTCAGTATCATTATTCTGAAAACAGACAAATATTTTTGTCTAAATGCCTTTGTAGCTGGTTTTTTCCTAGAAAAAATTTAGGCTAAGATACTTGTCTGAGTGCTTTTGTAACTCGTTTTTTCCTAGAAAAATTTTGGTAAACTTTGGGATGCAAAATAAAGGGACAAAGTTCTTATTTTTTTAAGGTTATTCTGGAGAAAGATTGACACTTTATTCAATACCCTTTTGAGAAAGAGAGAGAAGTTATAGATGATGCAATGCTGAGAGACAGTTGAAGTGACTTTGGGTAATCAAAGTAAAAATTGCTGCTTGACAGAATCCGAGCAGCAAGACCCTTTTTTTCTGATGTACCTAATGGGTTTTTACAGTGTTATAACATTTGAGTTTTATGTTTTATGATATTCACCAAGTGACAGTCTGACCCTCTTCTCCCCTAAGACGTTATCACTTCTCTGTGTCAAAGTAATTCTGTCGCTGTCTTACCAGAGATGAACTCATGAATCAGTGTTGTGGACAGCGTGGCAGCCCAGAAAGCACTCTGCGAAATCTATAAATCCTTTAAGAGCCACTATTTTTCTGCTGCCAGTGGTTATTATTGTGTCACAATCAGGCAATTTCATGCTGAAATGTTGGGTGGCCTGGATTTGAGTGCTAAAAGAAGAAAAGCTACCAGGAGATTATGGTATCAGCATGTTATATGATACGAAATGTAGGCAGTGAAGTCCACCTATCTTTGTATGCTCTTTCTACTTGGTAATGAGCACTAGAGTATATTTTCTCTAAATTGTAATCTTTTATAACATCTAGTGGCAGCTGTCATAAAGTTTTAGGAGCTAAATCTGTATTTTTTTGTCCACATGCCTTGCCTTAACCATGGGTTCACGTGCAACTTGGTAACTTTCTCATAATTACTGAAATTATGCCACATTGTATCCATGACAGATCATTTCACACATAAAACTTCCCAATGTCTGCAAGCTTAAGATTCAAGTAGGTCAGTAGTCCTCATGGACTCCCTTGTGCAAGAGTGAGCAATCAAAACCACGCAGTGAGTTGTCCATTGTCACATGCTCTGACTCTGGATATGCATACAGAGTGAATAGGTAAAGGTTATTAGGTTTATTGGGACAGATACATTCCAGCATTTTATACAGCCACTGATGGCATAAAGACTGGAAAGTTGATGTACAAATAAGTATAAATTCAGTACTTTGTTTTACACAAAAAGTCTCTTTGAATTCACTGGTTCAAGTATCTTTGAATGCTGAGAAAAGGTTGCTGAATCCTAAGCCCAATAGTTACAGTTCCTGACTGCTCTTCTGGATGGGTTGCACCACTATTCCCATCATTCTGAACGTCTGTTCTTGACCTACCACTGCTCATCATTTTCAAGACCATCTCACAAAAAGGCTTCTTGAACTTTTGCCAACTTTTGGCTGTTCCATATTAAAGTTGAATGGATCATGAAGAGATGCAAGAAAAATATGTCAGTTTGTTTTCATGACAAAATCAAGCAAATCTGAAAAGATTTGCCCAGAGAGACATAATATAATCTGACTTTATTTTGTGTTTTAATTAGAAAGGTTGACTATAATCAGCAGAAATGCACTAAAAAAATATTTTCAGGCAAATTTCCTTCTTCTTTTACTCTCAATTAGCATTCAGAGAGTCACTAGTAGTTGAAAGAAGCTGGAAGAAAAATTACTTGTGTGAAGATTCAGACCAGGCCCTGTATTTACTCCTCATGGCTCCTCAGGTATAAAAAACAGGTAATACAACTTTTTTTGTGTTTAATATTAGCTGAGCGTTTATAAGCTGTGTGAGAGATTTTGTAATGTTTGGTAGATTCAAAGATAAAATAGGATTTTTAGAAGTCAGCATTGCCTAGTGAACTACTCAGTGACTTTTACGCTCAGATGTTAAATATTTTGTTTACAAAAACTTTGCATTGGGAACTTATTGAGTGTATTTTGTTCAGAGAGGAAATTAGTTAATCTCTTTGAATGATTAATATGTTTGTCCTTTGGCTATTTGGCATCAGATGCAAAAAATAAAAGGAAGGGAAAGAAGAGAAGTTGTACCTAGGGAGAGTAAATAACGGTGCAAATAACCCTGCTGATAAATTAGCTCAGAAAAAACAGTCCCACTCCTTGACTCTTTTAGTGGTACTTTCTGGGATGCAAAATTTTGGGGTGAAGTTTGGAACTTTTTAAATTTGTTTGTTTGTATCCTCTGGAAATGTCCAGGTATCCACCATGTAAGGCAAATGAAACATGACGGAATAATGGAATTCGTTAAGCAATTTTAATGGTGGTTAACCATTGCTAAATTTTGTTAGCCAATTTTACTTTGCCTATAATATTTTTTTAAATGTATAATGCTAGAGAATCCAGTCTCTAATGCCTTTATGGAGTTCAGGCTTGAGAAATCGAGAGTGAGAGATGAAATTTTTCCTTTTAAAACTACTGTGCTTGACAGGATAAATTTGTAAATAAAATATTGCACATCGAGAGATCACTTTTAGTTACATAAACATTTTTAATAATTTAAAAAGTCATAGAATTTCACTTCTCAGCATTTAACTTAATCTTTACTCATAAATTATTACAATATATGATTATACTGCAAATTGCTGTAGAAATAAGGATATGATGCATCACTTCTGGTCACCACTTATATTATTTGGTGTTAGCTATTGTTCAAAATCTAAACAATGTAAAATAAGGGAAAGGAGGAAGCTACTGGTGTGTGAATACAGCGGAAAGTTTTGGTCATTTTCTGCAGAAACCACCAGCAGCTGTGAGGTTGAGCCTGCTACTTCAGCAGTGAAGCTGAAAGCCTCTGAAATTGTCAGACTTTATTCAGTCCTTCTGCCTTCTGAAAGCATGCCAGTGTGTACAAGAATATTATTTCTAGCACTGATGCAGAGAGAGTTAAATACCAGCTTAGCTTCTGGTCTTAAGAGTGGTAACAGTAGGGCAGACACTGCAATCAAGTACAGTTCCATTAAAATAACTAGCTAATTCAATTTCTTAGATATTAAAGATATGGAAAATTGCTAGGATACCATGAATAACATGAAAAAATTGATTCCTAGCAGCCTAGAGAAGACTTCTGGACACCACAGGTGGTACCTTCTGGGAACAAAGGTAGTCTAATCAGCCAAACAAATTCTAATCTAGAAAATCAAAATTAAATTCTTTAGTGCTGGGTTTGGACTGGATGTATTGGAAACTAAAATTTCCTTTGAGTGACAAAGATTCTCAGAAAAATAAGATCAGACTTTGTCTTTATGTACAGACTGTAATACTGTAATTAAATTATTATGAATAATAATGTCATTATTCCCTAAGGGATCAAATACAGTGATACCTGTATCACTGTGTGTGCACACTTGCATGTGTGCAAGTATGGGTGTGCTTACACAAATGTTATGTGCATGCACACACACACATTAGTATCAAGCTGGTTTGTACCATTATAACTGATTCAGCTTCTGTGATGACAATAGAGTCTTTTGAAAAAAAAGCGTAACTTAGTTAAAGACTGCTAAACCTATAATAATCATCAGTATGTAAATGGAAAGAAATTTTCTCCTTGATGACAGTATAGAATCCAAGTCTTGTAAGAGAGGAAATCATGTAATCTCTCTCTCTTTTCCCCACACTTCAATTTTTTTTTATTAAGTGATATCTTCGACCCTTAAATCCAATTAGGGGTGATACAGCTGACAACTAATAAAGCACTGTTGGGGTGGCTCTGTGTCTGAGTGAGTGAAAACTTGCATTTCTCTTTCTCTACATACATGAATCTCGCCACACTGAGAATTATTCATTGCTGATAAAAAATAATAAATATCAAAAGGCCAGAAGAGTTCTCTCCAATGGGTTATTAATTTCTGCACAGTAATTACAAACTAGCCTTTTTCCATGTGATAGGAAATTAAAGAGAATGAGAACACTACTTTTCTTAAAGGTTGGGGAAAAAAAAAAGAAAAAACTTGTATCTTCTGCTGTGTTTTTCCCTAGTAAAAATAGGGAAAACATTGCAGATATTAAGAGAACAACAACATCTGTCTGAAATTAATAATTTGTTGAGAAACCTTTTAGGAAGAGGAGCTTTGAAAGGCTGTTGCACAGTTCATACAGAAGGTTTGTTTAGGATTCACCCTAGAAGGGCTTCTCACTCAACACCTTTCAATTAAATATGGGTTATATTCATTCAAAGGTGAGGATGGCATGTATTTTGCAAATATCATAATTTATGAACCTTGTTTTTTAAAGGTCAGGTCAGGCCATAGTGTGAGAGTGAGGATACAGAATGCCTACGCACTGTCCTCTCTGCCACATGTTCATAAAAGGAGAAAGAGTAGACTTGGTCTCAAAAAAAAAAAAATTGTGACATGAGCTGAGGCTGGGTAGGAAACACAGTTTGCAACTGCAATTGGAAGCAATCAGAAGATTGAAATTCTGCTCTTTCTTTTGTCAGCAGTACCCTTCAGAAAGCCAGGCTTATAGAGCAGCTTTCTGTCTGGCTTTCTGAAAGGAGTATCTCCTTGGGTTGAACAATGCAAAGTGACGACCTTGGGCTTTTCTGTGACCCTAAAGGCTTTGTTCTGTTTTCATTCTAACACACCATCAAAGTCCATGAAATATTTATAAATGTAAAAACTTCCAAATTATATTCTATTTATAGCAGTAATAAAATTACCTCTCTCTTAGTACATTTCCTCTAAATTTTTAAGTTGTGTCATACACCCTGGCTATGATAAATTAAAGAGAACTCCACAACTCATGGGAAACAATGAATGATGTTCAGCTGAATAACAGTTCAGATTACTTAAAATTTCTTAAAATATTTCATTCCCCTGTATTATTTTGGGGCATTCCTCTTCAAGTGGAATTACATTTTGATTTTTGCTGCTTCTCTCTGCTGGTTAAACTTCTATTTATTTTGTAGTCTTTGAACTTTTTTTTTTTTTTTCATATATTGACTCTATAAACATGATTCAATTATTTCCTGCAAGGGTGTAATGAATAATGCATGACTCTGGGTTTTGGAATACTTCATAGCCTCCAAATATGAGGTGAGTTAAAGTGGAAGTATATCAGTTTTAGCAGTAGTCAGTGATGAGTGGAAAACAAAATAAACTTCTAGACCAAGTCATCAGCAGGGTGGGGCAGGAAGTTTGTAAATTCTGCATTTGAGATTAACTTCTGCCTCACAGACCCCTAGGTGCTTGTGGTAGTAGTGACTGTTAACTTTTTCTGAAGTTCCCTGGAGACCAATTTGCATTGCTGAAGCACAGATGTACAATCTATCAAAGGCAAATTTCTCCTTCCTGGATTGCCAAAATACACGTCAGTTTGGGATCCATGGTATGAATTTGATTGTGGTGTTAGAACTAGTGAACCAGAAAAACTAAGTTCTTTCCAGATACAAATCCCAAAGTTTTCCAAGGTAGGAGCAGTCACGATTTACCAAGAATATCAGAGGAGAGAGAGAGAGAGAGAGAGAGAGAGAGAGAGAGAGAATATGCAGTGTCAAGCGCAGCGAGCTTTTTATTTTAGATGAGATAAAATCATAAATCTTTTGGCATTAATCTTATTATCTGAGAGGAACAGCACAGTGGCAAGTTTTCAACAGAGCCTGGATCGTTAAACTTTACAATATGTTTACAAATATCATTAAATCCTTGAGAACATTAAGACCAAAAATTAAAAGACTCTTGGATATGCCTGTTGTAGTTAATGCTTCAAACCACAATGTAGATAACTGCAGTTTGATTTCTTGTCCTCATCCAAGGAAAGAATATCCCACAGTGACAGGAGTAACATCTAAAATTGGCTAAGAATTTTGCTTGTTATGCTCTCCAAGGTATCTCATTTTGAAGCGTTGATGTTCAAGCAGTCATATTGCCAAGTGAGTAAAATGAGAAGCAACCATAATTCCCCATGAAGCTGGATAGGATAAGAAAAATCTGGAGGATTTTGCCAAGCACTCCTCAATACTTGATCCCAATACACACTAGCTTACAGAAGGCTTCAGCTTGGAAAGAGAGACTCAAATTAAACCAAGGACTACATTTTGGTTTTAGTCAAAAAAACAGGACATGTTGATGGAAATGGCTATCCAGATTCATCAAGCCACACCAGAAAGCTGGGAAAGCTTTTTGGGTCCCAGGTTTTTTAATAGAATAGCAATAGGTTTTGCTAGGGAGCATTTATAGCAAGGACAGTATTGTGAATAGAAAAAGAAAACTCTGAAGTACAATACACCCTTATGAACACAGCTGAGTTATCCCTATATTGTCTCAATTTCTTCTCACAAGATACTAAAGACTGTATAGTCACTATCACACATGACTAAGCAAGCAGTAGTCAAACTGGCAAACAGTTTTTAGTTTTCTTCTGCTCTGCCAGCTCTCCGTGCCACAACAAACCCTTTTGAACTCAGTGACAGGAAAGTAAATATATGGAAATTTGGTTTCTAACAAAGCCTATGTTATCCCCCCTAATGGAGCACTGTCCAATATTGTACCAACAAGAACTGTCCTTCAGCTTTTCAGGAGCTGCCTTTATACAGGGTTGCACACAAAAGACCATTAATGTCCATGAGTTTCATGTCAACCTTCTTTCTATTTGATATGGCTTAGAAATCACTGGATCTCACAGTAGTTTTAGTTCAGAGTTTGACATGACTAAAATATTAGCCCAGACTAAAATATTTTATGTGACTTTTTTATTGTTGCTGGGCTTATACAGTCTGCCTCAAAACCTGACTTTGGCAGTTAGCTCTTTATAACGACAGAATCTGTGATTATCTGAGATAATCTGTGATAAACACAGTTGCACTGTGACAGATATGCAAAATGCAAAATTGCTGTTTGCAGAGATCACTAAATGGCTATAAATCTCCTAACTGTACTCTTTGTGGTCTGGAAGTTCTGTAACACTGAACAAATAAAATTATCATTTGAGGTTGGCCATTCTTTCTATTGTGTAAGCATAACAAACATACATGCTGTCTCTGAAAGATGTTATATAGTGATTTTTCTTTGAAGATAATTTTGGAGAAATTGTACTATTTTACTCGTTGCTCATTACTTAAAAGTTCATTGAGATTGTTTCTTTGACCTGACAGAATATATTGACCTAGTGGGTTTCTGGCTTCAGTGAATTTTTTTTTCCATCTATGACTTTCTCTGTGACAATAAGAGATAAGAAAAACTTTTTGTGATCTCTTAGTTAAGGCATTTCTTTTTTGAAATATTGTTCAAGCCTGGAGGAGATACAGGTGTAATTTTAAAAAATTAAATCCAAGTGTTTGTCACTTGTTGTGGGTCTTCATATTTCAAGAGGCTTCTTGCAGTGAAAACTAATTTCAGGTCAATACCAAGAATAACTGCAAAAAAACTCTAAAAGCCCTTCCAGGGAATTTACTGTCCTCTGCTATTTGCCCAGTGGTACTTGCAAAACCCCATTTACAAGTCAGTCTTAATACTAAGAGCTTACCAGGTCTGCCTTAATTTTTTCAATACTGGTGTTGACATCTGCTACTGAAAATGAAAAGGAACAGTACATAAATAGCAATTCCAAATCAGTGTTTTGCTCAAAAAAAGCAAAACCACTACACCTCCACACTTCCTTTTCCTGGTGATTGTTGCCTATGCAACACACAGAGAATAGGCTTTCAGCAGCAGCTTTTCCTGGTGAATTATCAAATTCATTTTATTAATAAAAAATTCTGGTAAAGAAACTCACCCCCTCTGACCTCCTACAAAGTATAATGAGTTAGTCCTAATCGGGGTAACAGAAACTCTTAAGCTTTGTCCTGTATGTATTAATGCTAATGAAATTCAACAAATGGCTGGTTTCAGGGAAGGCAGTGAAAGCAGAGGAGAGGGCAATGATAGTAATGAGCCTGTAATTATTTGTAGAACTAAAAGAGAGTGAGTTCTTGCCCAGGAAAGAAATCTCATGTAAAGACAATACTAATATAAATGGTAAGACTACATGCAGTGTTTTTCAAAGTTGTGTAAGGAAGACAGGGGATTAAAAGAGGACTTAGAAAAAGCTGAAACAGCTGTTATTTATGAGTTAAGAGCATTAACAGAGTCGTACATCATCTGTGCTATCGCCAATCTTTAATGTAATGAAATATAAACTTTGTCTCATTAAATATCAAACAAGAGCCTCTCTATCCCTAGTGTAATTTATCTCCTGCAGTTTAAAAAAAAAATTCCTTCACACTTTTAAAAAAAAGCTAATGACATATTTCAAATACTTCCTATTTCTTTTGCATAGACAGAAATGCTGGTAATGTTCTGTTAAAATAATTTCTTGTCAAGGCATGATGCTGATTATTATTTACTGTATTGGAGTAAGCTATGATTTTTAATTACTTATGTATCTAAGGTGATGTCTCTAAACTCCAATGGCGAGGTCTCAAGATACATCAGTTTGAATAGAACTGCGGGCAAACAACTTCCAGTATTGCAGTTAGTATTCCATCTATATATATTCTGACCTGAGCCCTCACGAAGGTCTAACATTTTTCTTTTTCTTCCTTTTTTTTTTTTTCCTTTAATGCAATCTCTGCATTGTTGTACCATTCATATGTGTCATGTCACTTTGACTCTTTTCTGGCTGAGAGAGCTAAAATGAGCTTCTATTAAAGTTAGGTTAATGCCACTCCTGATCAGCCATTGCTGTGAAACGATGCAAGGCTAACACCTCCTCTTCCAAGCTGAGGTCACTGCCAAGAGCAATGAGATTTTTTTGTACCAAAAGCATAACTGACATTTTCTTCCCACTTTTCAACGTTTCCAGCTGAGAGTGAAAAGGGGTTTTCACAAATGAAATAAACCATCTGCTTTCTCCACTCATACACACAGACCCTTTCATTCAACAGGGACATCAGATATATTCTGCTTGCTTTGAAGAAGTTGGTGTAGTAGAGTAAATGAGGAAAGGAGGTGAGTGAGACTGGCAACCATAATCTCTTTTAATCTCTTTTTTTTTTTTTTTTCTATAAGAGCCTGTGTTGCCTATCTTCAGAATTAACAGGCATTGTTGATTACATCCATCTCTGTAAAAATAGCTTCAAGAGAGTACAGCTTAAAGTAGGCAATGACTTTCCTAGCTTTAAGAATTTTCATAGTAATTCCTTCCATATCACTTTCTACCCTAGGATTTTGGAGAATATTTTAAAACTGGGCTGGGATTCTAATCTAACTGGCTGTATATCCCAGATTTGCATACAAGTCAACATAAGAAAAAAAGAGAATTTGGACCTACTGCAAAAGTATCTGTGGGTTTGATGTCTTTAAGCAGAAGTCTCTGTCCCTTCCTTTGACTGCTGATGCAGATGGAAGCTGATGGTGGTTCTCACTTTTAACCCCTCTTTTGAATGCAAATAGATTTCATCAGATGTGTTGAGAAGGTGGTGCATAATGCCTTTGGAAAGCTTTTGTATTTTATGAGCTCTTTGGTGATTGTTTAAGACACACACCTTATTTTGACACACAATATCTGCCTGTTCTGAGCTGAACTTTGCTTGAAACTGAGTCGAGGTCACCCCCTCAAATGACCACCATTTACTCAGGTCTGTAAGGCTCCTCTTAAATGCTGCTCATTATCTTAGTTTCCTAGTAGAATTACAATCTATAGGGCTGTAAGAAAAGGTGCTGGTATAAGAGGTCAGAGAATTACTTATCACAAAGAAAAACGCTAAAATATAAAATCCCTTCAAGGAAAACAACTCTTCTTTCCTTATGATGTTACATTTTTTCATTTTATTTCTTTATGGAAGTGTTGAACTTCTGTTAGTGTTTTGCAGTCAGCTGTAGGAGAACATCTGAGGTAAGCTGTTGAGATTTGACCCTAGCTGGTAACTATGTACCACACAGATACTCGTTTGTCTCCCCCAGTACACACACACTCCCCACTGTGTGGAGGCGAATCAGAAAGAAAAGGTAAACCTCTTGGGTTGAGATAAGAATAATTTAATAATTAATAAAAAAAAAAATAATACTTACTAAGAATGCAATTATACTACTAAAAACAAGAATAATAAAAATAGTGATGATAAAGAGAGGAAGAGAGTTACAAAACACAAGAGAAACAAGAGATGCACACTACGATTGCTCGCAGCCCACTGACTGATACCCAGACTGTTCCCAAGAATTGATCAGCTCCTTTTTGTGTAACTCCCCCTGTTTAAACACTGAACGTGACATTCTATATTATGATAGACCCCTGGTCAGTTCAGGTCAGCTGTCCTTCCTATGCTCTCTCCCAGTGTTTTGTGCCACTCTTCACAGTCAGAGCATGAGACATTTGAAAGCCCTTGACTTAAATACCAACAGCCAGCACATCAGTGTGTCAATAACCCTCTTCTCCTCCTTAATCCAAACCATATCACTCTACCTGTTACTAAGAAGTAAATGTACTCTGTCCTAGCCAAAACCAGGAGAGTTTCTGCTCCTTATTCCACCCCATTTAGGTCTTGTATGACCTGACCTTAGATAGATATACACACAGATATAGTCTATGGACCATCCCTCTAAAAGCCCGTTGAGTTCATTGGCAGGAAGAGGTTCATCTACCTCCAGGACAGCAGAGCTTCATTCTGTGTCATGGTGAATTGGGAAGGAAAATGCTAACACTCTGAATATTGCCTCTTCTTCCAGCTGTCCTTATGTCCTACAGTATGGAATATCCCTGTGGTCAGTTGGGTCATGTGCATGTGGCCATGTACCCCCAGACGCCACACCACTCACCAGTGTGGCAGCAGAAAGCAGAAAAGGCCTTGGATCTGTGTGAGCACTGCTCAGCAAGAACAAAATCTTCTCTATCTAAATTATCAGCCCTGTTTTCACTGTAAATCCAAAACATGGCCTTGTATTAGCTACTATGAAGACATGTAATCCTACTGCAACCAAAACCAGAACAGAGGTTAACAAGGATGAGACTGGCTTTTCCTCGACCATAATTATCCACTGACCTGATTTCTAAAAATAGTCCTCCTTCACCTTAGAGCATTTGTCACAAAAACTGGTGCTAGTGCTGGAAACTGCAGTTCTAGCCTATGCAGCCTAGAAGATGTATTTTAATATTAAAGTCCTGTAATTGTCAATGATCTTGAGTTCATAAAAAAGCAAACCAAACCAAATGAAAACAAACATAAACCCTCCCACCACCATTTTTGGCACTTATATGAGAAAGTAGTAAGAAAGGAAATGTGAATATAGTAGGTTCTCCTTCCTTAAGAGGGAAGATGTTATTCCTCTTGTAGCTGTGCACACTGGAACAGAAGCAGAAAGCTCTGTAAAGTCAGTCTAAAGATAGCAGCCAGGCTGAGCTTGTGCCAATCTGGAGACGATGTGAACAGACAACAGAAGCAATCAAAGGCCTCAGCACACATGCCTAATTCATATACTTGGACGTGATTCCACATTACTCAGTGTGTGTTTAAATTATACCTGAACTCTAGTAGATGGTCTGTAAATTGTGAACAAGAAATTCAATGCATGGAGAAGTCAAAATCAATTAAATATTAGATCTGTTGGGGAAAAAAAGAGGGTATTGCTGAAAGTATCTTCCTGATTTGTCAGCCAAAGTGTTGTGGACACTTTGAAAGAAATCCAGAGAAGATTTAATTAATGGGATCCTCATCACATCAGTAAATGCCAATTTTTATATAGGAGAAAGAACCTGCTAAAGTGAGCCAGAGTAATTACAGGTCTGTAAAGTTCTTATTATGCTCTATATGTTCTTTGTCAAGGGAGATTTAGAAGAAAGTTTTCATTCATTTATTTTTGTTTGGTTTAAGAAGCTGTTTGATGACTGCTTGGTGGTAAAAGGATGTCTGGCTGTAGTAATTTTTATACATTATATATTGGCAGAGAAGGATGTCAGTTGTTCTACTAACATTATGTTTGAGTTTTATGGTTGTAACTACATTCTAAGGAATACATCAATTTTCCTTTAAAGGATCTGAGCTTAAGATCATCACTATTGCAATCTGAATAATAATGGAATACTCTGGATGAAAGCTCCCTGTGATTAGCCTGAATGAGACACTGAATTGGCATTTCTGTATTTCCATAAAAGAAACAGGATCTTTTGTTCTGTACAGGCCAGAGACTGCTGACAGTGACCAGAAACAGCAATCATCTCAAAACTGTGCCTATTAATAGCTGCCAGAAAAGCCTTTCAAAATTCAGAAGGATGGTTCAAACTCTAGTTTTGGAATTAATATTTTTCTGACAGTTTTGTTTCTAATCATGAGCCAGATGAGCCAAAAGCATCGATTTCATTTACCTCAGGCGAATGTTTTCATACCTGACTTCTCAGCACAAAGGTGCCCATGTGTCAGCCTTCCCCTGGTGATGGTTCTTCTGATGGCTCCTTAAGTATGGGAAGGTGTGAGTATGCAGAGTGCAGGGTAGTTTTTTCTCCTGAATGAAATTCTGGCACAACACTGTAAAGCAACATCCACAGTGAATAGTGAGGGGCCTGGGAGCTGCCATCAGCTGTGTTGTATCCCAGCCTGCATATACAAAATGCCTTTGTTTTTTTTCTCAATTACTACCTACCATCAAATATGCCTTTAGGTTAACAAAGAAATTCATATATCAAGTGAAATATGCATCATTACACTTACAAAAAGTTAAAAAATATCCTTGAAAGGTATACAGTACAGATTATAGCATTTCATCTGTTTATAAAACTAAACTTTTCATTGTTTTTAGGTCAAATGCAACTGAGGATCACTTTTCACTGAGGGCAGGGAAAAATAAAATATCTAAACAAGCACTTTCTGCCTTCCAGTTGCAAGTCTATTCCTTCATATCCTTGGTAAGTGTCTCTTAAAGGAAGAAGATTGTTGAAGGAAAATGTGATATCCATGAAGCAAGGCTGCCTTTAAAATTTTTTATATTAAAAACTTTTTTATATTAATTTGGATCAATTCTAAAACCTGTGGAGACCATTCTCAGAGAGGGACAAGCTTTTTAAGTAAGCTAAAATGGCCTAATTAAAGAATAGAGTTAGTGAAAAAGAAAACTCTTAAGTGCTCCTTCCAGGTCTGTCTAATGTCTATAAATAATTTCAGTAGTGAGTGTTTACATAGCACTTTGAACATGTAAAGTGCTTTTCAAGCAGCATTGTTAGTTATTTGGCATATACAGTAAAATAGCAGAGTTTTCAATGGGGATATATTTGCAATTCAACAACTTCAAAAATGTTTAAAGGAGAAAGAGGATACCATGCTATGTTCCTCAAATGGAAAAAATGACAATCATAATTTTCTTATTAAATCTAGGGGGACTCTAAATTTTTTGTTTTCTTATTTATTTAGAAATTAGCAATGCAGTTTTGAAAATATAGAGAATATATGGGCCCCTTCTCCATAAAGGATTTTCAAATACTATATTGCTTTTCCTCAGTGAGACTTTAGATATTCTGTGTTGTGTAGAAAACAGCAATCATCACCTGCTGCTGCAGGAGAATTTCAATAGGTAGAATGTTATTATTGGAGTGATGGCATGGGTAAATATTTACATTTTATTAATCACAATGGAATTTATCATGAGCTGGGATACATTTCTAATAATATGCCCTTCCAAATATTTAAGCTCGTTTTCTTTTGAGCAGTTGAATATGCTATAGATTAAAACGTTAATGCAAGCACTGTTTCAAACTCCTACTTTTCTCAAAATAACCCCTAAACACCACAAAAAAAAAAAAATAGAGGGATGTTGTTAAAATTTCAAAGCCTTTTGATAACAGACAGAGCATTTTGTTTGTTTGCTGAACCAGTATGATAGCATTCTCCTTTTCCTCAATACTTCTGACCATCTTATATTCAATTTTCAATTTGGAAAGTGAAACTGTCTTATGAAGTAGTGAAAATAAAGAAGAAAAAAATTTGGCACTCTTCAAAATACTAGAAGTGTGATTAACTACCTTTGATCTTGATCAAATTCTGATGATACTTTATGCTCAATTTCAGTTCTTCTTGAATCTCTCACTGGGTGTAATAATCCTCACTTTCTCTCCAAATGTTCTCACTGATACAAGTCATAGGTGGTATTAAACGTCTGCCATCTTCCACTCAATTCCAAATATACTTCAGTCTTTCAGGGGTAGAAATAGAGCTGAATTATGGCTGGGTTTTTCTCACAAGTTCAGTAGAAGTGACAGGTCACAAGAAAGCTTTCCAGTGACAGATCTTTGCTTCTGGATCAGTTTGTTCAGACTTCTTTAGCTGTGTGGTAAAGAATCTCTGAGAGCAGAATATACAGAACTTACAGATATTAAGCAAATACTTATTGATTAAAGTACAAAAGATGTCTAGGATTTAACAATCTGTCAGGCTAACCCTTCATGTACTCACCTCCTCTAACACAATAACTGAAGAGTCTTTGCTTCCCAGAGTACCCCAGCCAAATGGGAAACTGATGACCTGTGTAGTGGCTGTAAGTTAGCTCTTCCCTGTTGCTGAGATGTAATTTTCAACCAGGTCACCAGCACAGGATGATACCTTGATGTGATGACCCAAAAACCCAACCCCAGCCAGATTCACATGTTTTTTTTCCCATAGTTATTCTACATTCCCATGGAGAAATCTCTTTCTTAGCTCCCTGATCTTGACAGCATAATTTCTTGATTTCCTATCCTTCTACGATATTGCTCAGAGATCTTCCTCAGTAGTTTGAGGTCTTGGATCTGTGCAGTGTCAGAGCTGAGCCTGTGGTCCTTGGTTCACAGGCAGCAGGAAGAAAGCAGAGTGAAGGATATACCAGCTCTTACAGAGAGAGAAGTCTACACCAGGAATAATACAGGGGTTTTCCTGCTCTCTGTACATGAAAGCTAAACAAAGGTCTAAGTCTCCCAGTGGTGATGTAAGTGAACAGAAAGAAAATGTAGGTCTTAATAGGTAAGTGTTCCTGGGCAGGAGAGTATGATTGAAGAGCTTTTGGAAATAGGAAAGTGTATCATGTGTGGTATAAGAGAGAGGTTATTACCTGTTATTCACCCCTAGGAGATAATACCTCCTCTGTTCTCTTCATTCTGCTGAGGCTTTCACTCTAAGCTTTCCTCAGAGTATTTTTCTGTTCATGTCTCTCAGCAAAATTCCATCATGATTTTAGTAACTCTCAAAAGGCATCTGAGCCCACAATTAAGAAAAGTGATTTGGACATAAGTAATATAAAGAGATTCAAAGTTTCATCTGACTCAGCTCTTGCTTGCAGCTCACTGCAAGTTCTGCATTCATAATTTCGGATATTTGATATCTGGAATGATGGTGAAATTTCCACTAGTTAATTGGCTTTTTTGAAATTTTGAAATTTTAAAATCTCTGATAGACTTAACACGTTATTTATACAGGAAAGCAGAGTTATAATTACTCTCCCTTAAGCCTGCAGTCTCTTTCTACCATTTCTACATCTTACCCTCTTACACTGATCACAGGGTACCAGTTTACTGTATTAATGAGACTGAGTTATGAAATCCTTGTTATTGTTTGAATAAAGTTCTTGTCAAAAGCATGAAGCCATATGTAATTTAGCAAACATTTAAGCCTTCAGTTGAAGACCTAAGTATTATCAGGCCTTTCAACATGAGCAAATTGAAATCTCTGCAGGTGAATTTAAGACTTAGCTAGAAGCAACTCAGAGAGCAGAGACTTGGTAAGTATCTGGTGGCAGAGTACATGTACAGAAAAATCTTTAGTGCATACCATTTTCTGTTCTGTGTCTCTTTCCTTATATTTCTTTTCTAACTTTTTTTTCTGCTTTTCTTACATAACAGACATGTTGCAGTAGTCAGAAAGACCTGTGGGACCACTTGTGTGTTTTACTCCAAATCCCCTTTACAATCTTCTCTCTGAAGAAAAGAATTGTAAAGGGAACTAAATGTTATTCATCTGAAGATAACTTTGTGATCATTTTTTCTTAGTTCCTAACCAGAATAAATATTAGTTCTGGTCAATCTTCAGGGAACTTCTTAACACAGAAAAGTAGTTGTTACTGTTTATGCAACTTCTAGTCCTATTTGTTTATTTTATTTTGACTTCTGATTGTTTTATTTCTGCATCTTTTCTTTCTAGACTTCACTAAGTCTTCCAGACACCTGTGTTATAGAAAATAAAGCATTTATTGTCATTTGTCTGAAGAATTTAATTTCTGTATGATTTTTTTCTTACTTTTGTTGTATAGTAGAGCATATAGGATCATTCAATGCAAATTTTCATTCTAATATGGCATATCCATTACCAGAGACAAATAGAGCAATTTAGAAGTTGCTTTAATATTCAGAGCTTTATTAATATTATGCATTTTTACTTTTTCATCAAATAATTCAGAAAAGAAGATGAAAATACATCATCAAAGAAAAAGTCTTGTCAAGCAGTACTGAGCAGTTAGAGGAATTAAATCATCATCAAATCAGTTACAGGAGGAAGCATAGCAAAGTACCCCTTCCCCTTTCCTGGGCTGATATTTGAGGATCAATCTTTTAATAGTACACATATTCCAGAAGTTTACTTGAAGCTTACACTCAAGAAGGTGTTGAGAAATAGCCAAAGGACATTGCAGAGAGATGTAAACACTGAACACCATTTCAGACATTTTTATTGCAGACCTGGGGGAACAGTATGTGTACAATTTTTGTATTAGCCAATGCTTTTCCCACTTCAATTTAAAGGAGTCCTGACAGTTGTTCCAATTTAATAATTACATTGTTCACTTGGAAGATATAAATGCACAATTCTAGTTAAAGCATCAGGTGATCTTTGCCAAGCTCTGTGCTGCTTTTCTGACTGGTTTCATGACATGACACTGGCATTCCTAGACACTAATAGCAGCTCCACTTGCAGCCTACCTCCAGAGGCAGTGCGCTGAGCTTCACATCACACTTAAAAGTGTGACGAACTCAGAAGCAGGGTTCTCCTGAAAGCAAAGGGCTCAGTCCCCTGGTGAGCTGGAGAGGGAGTTCAGGGTTGTTATGAGTAGGAAGCAAAAGAAAGGCACAGAGTTAGACTTGGATCACACACTGTCTCTGTGAACTGAGATCTCCACTGGAGAGCAAGCCCTGCACGTTCTCTAGGGAGGTTTAATTTTATCTATGTCATGAAACACTGGCAATGCATGCATTTTATTTTACTTAGGTGTCTGAATGGAATTGTTCCTGCTATCAACAATTCTGGGGGAAATATGTATGCCAAATGACCTAAAGTATGTGACTAGCACTGGGAAGAGTAAGTTATTCTCTCAAGTGTTACTTGGGCAGTCACAACTCTTCATCTGCTAGCTTCTGCTTAATACTCTGACATGGGCTTGTATTGGGTTATTGACAAAGAAAAAACCTAAATGCAGGATGTCTGAAATTTTATTTTAATGGTCTTGACACAGTAAGGTAATCCTTTTCCAGAATCACTTGAAAAACTCTATCTAAATAAGGAGAAACAAGAACAGCTTGCCGTATCTTCATCTTTATATGCATTGTTACAAAGCACTTGACATCCCATATGATTTTCTTTAACTTGTGTTCTGTTCTGTTTTTTCCAAGAATTATGCTACTCGCTTGGTTTGTTATCTTGCTTGTTATTTTAAGAAGAAAGCCAATCATCACTCTCCTAAGTGTCTTCTTTTGCCTCTGTGCCAACTTTTACAATTTTGTTCCTCTTTTCTGTAACACATGACTTCCAAAAAATCTGATCCTGGCTTATTCACTTTCCCAGGTTACTTTGTTAAAGCTTTACTGCTTTGATAGCAAAGGGTCGAAGAGTTTTTAGCTTTCCATTGCCTCTTTACTATTTTGGTTTCCAGTTCAATGCTTGTTTTGCCTCTGTAACTAATTAAAAGCATCCTGTTTTTTTTATTTGGTTAATATCTACCCAAAGTCACTGTTTTCATGAAGTTTTATTAATAAACTGTGTTGTGCTATGCCTTACATTTCTTATGCTGTTAATATGAATTATCACAATAGATGCTATAAGGTCAGTAATGTTGATTACTATTCATTAAATTACTCACATCTGAAATAATAGTACTCTTCTCCAATGTTCAGTTCTAGGAGAGCTTTATTTAGTCACCTGGTACTTACTGATAATTCTATCTTCATGAATATTAAATATCCCTTCAGACAATAGTTTCAATCTTACCTTTAATGCCTTTTATATAAGGCATTTCAGTGTGCCACTACTGCAATATTTGAACTATAAGACATTTCTGAGGGAGACGTAAATGTTAGGCTTCAAGAGCCCTTGGCTTTGGCAGTGAAGTTTTCACTGCAAACCTGAATTCACACATTGCTTCGTTCTTTCTCTGCAGCGTGTCTGTGAAGCTGCTCCATGAAAGATGCAATATATAATTTCCACCTCTTCCTTTGCAGAGCTGGAAGCTTTTAGGTTACTGACTATCTTGCCCTATATATTTCTGTATGTGAAAAAGGGACTTGCTACAGATATCCTCAGGTTTTTTGATGATGAACTTAACAATAGTTTATCACTAAACTCTATATTTTAACTGAAGAACAAGATTTTTTTACAAGTAATTTTCTCTTGCAAGATTTAAAGCATGAATATTGAGATGTTTGTCATTTGAACGCTTTTTTGTGTGTGTGTGTATTTTATCAGCTATAGGATTGATGGGTAAGATATAGATGTACAGTTCTGTAATGGTATATGCATTTCTGTTAAAAGACTTAGAAATAATGAGTCCCTCTACATAATAATACATTATATCCTCCAGTTTCCCAAGATCTAAAAATCTTTCCTAGTGGTTTAAGTGAATGTCTGAGATCTGCAAGTCAGTGTGACTCACAGAACAAATTAACTGCATACTTTATGTATCACACCAAGAGGATACAGGGCTAGACAAGAAATTTTGTGTCATCTTTACAGTCCTTGGAAACTGCAGGCAACAGTGGAACTGCAAATAACAAATAGCAGTAGCTCTTTCTTATAACTAATTACCTTTTTTCCACAGTTGTTCTAGTTTAAAGGCTTTTTTCAGAACACTGATTTTTTAATGACTAGAAACCTTCCTCTAATATCTACCTTAAATTTATTCATAGACTCTTTGTACTCATTTATTCTTTTGCCAAAATCATCCTTAAACTTTAATAGCTCTTTGCTTTCCCTGGTGCTTATTCACTTGAACAAATGATAGAGAACAATAAACTCCCCTCTTGTCTTTCTGGATTAAACAGGCCAATCATTTTTAGTATCCTAAATCAGGGTCTCCAGTCACCTGTTTATCCTTGTAGTGTTTTTCTGCAGGTGTTCTTTTTTTAATTGATTCTGCTTGAATGGCAGATCAGGTTGACTATGAACAAATAGTAATTTCAGAGACTCTGACTGGCAACACACATGGGTATTTGTTTAAATTAAAGTCTGAAAGCTGCCATCTTCAGTGGCAATGGCACAGGATTAAAATAAACCAGTCCTCAAATGTTTTGAAACAAAGGGATCACTGTTTTAAAAGGTAGGATAGAAGACAGAAAATGATGTCTGCTCAGTCCCTGAAATCTCAATCATATCCATTTACTTTTTTTAAAAAATAGACATTTGGCAAAGCTTTTAAAGCAACACTGAGTTTCCTGGTTACATGGCTTTGCACTGCAATCGTGCAGGTTTTTTCTATATGCAGTTTTCTAAACAATACCAAATAGCAATACATTTGTTAAAAAAGTAAGCCCCTAAAATGCATATATTTCTTTGCAGCTGAAATATAATTTTAAAACAACCAGCCTTTCTTTTTTAGCTGGAAACTAGAGACACTGTTGTAAGAAACTTTGACCTTTTGTGGTAGGGAAGTATGATGGTCTGACTCCATGTTATTAGAAGGCT
>WBNO01024136.1:0-17089 GCA_013400575.1 Peucedramus taeniatus
ATATAGATATATAGATATAGATATTTAGACAATAATTATGGTATTAAAATATTAAGCAGGAGCAACACACAATGATACAAATGTATATTCATAATAGGACAGAGGTTGTGTCCACTGAACATGCAATTCCCATGATCCACAAATAAGGGATACCTAAATCCTAATACCTTGGATCTATTGAGGGACAGTATGCCAGACTCAAAATTAGGATGTCAGACCTGAAGTCATCCATTCCCTGTCACAAGGTCCATCACCCTGCACTTCTACAGCTCCTTCTGGAGGATACAGCTTGGGGAAGAGGCAAGGTGTTAAGGTCAATGACAAATATGAATTGTCAGCCAGAGCTCAAGAGTGGGAAAAGGGCAGGAATATTGAAGGGTGACAATGAAAGTCCTGCAGAGGCTTTCAGAGTGGACTCTGTAGAGATGCTCTACATCCCTTTGGTGACCCTTAGCCATCCAGCAAATTTTCTTTACAACACAGCTTCTGTTTCACTGCTGTTATGAAGGGGGATAAGACTGATTTAGACATGTTTTTTCATTATAGGGAACATTTTTTTAAGTTGCAACTGCTACAACTAGTGACAAAAAGGAATTTCTTCTTTTTTAAGTTTTAAGAATTTATTTTATTGGCTTACAAGAAAGCCAGTGGGTTTGTTTCTCCTTCCATGTTTTCCTAGAAATTATAGAAACTACAAAAAGTGACTCATGCACTATGTTCAGGCCCAGAACTCAACTCACTCTTGGTGCAGAAGAGGTACCAAAATAAAGAGTTAAACTCACTCACAATTGCCAGCAGGAATGGGCTGAGCAGGTTAGAGAAGCAACTGGGCTGTCATCATCACATGTTGAGATTCACATCAAGGAATCAGAGATCCTTTACATCTCAGAGGAACAGCCTCTCAGAGCTGTGCATTTCTGTGTTTCAGCATTATCACCCTCACACTCATTGTCTTTAGAAATCCTTTAGCCCAGTCCTGTCCCTGACAGGGTGAGTTACAGGCATGTGCTCAGGAAGGAGCAGAAATAATTTTAAGCTGTTTTCCTCCCTTATTTAATAGATGAATTAGCTCCTGGTGGTGACTGTGGTTTTAGGCTTCCCAACTCTTGATGCCATCTCAAGGATTTCCAGTCTCCAAGTGCATTTTTGGGAGAAAGGTTGTTTCCACAGGAACAATTCTTTTTCCCCTGGGACAATCTTTCTTTTCTTCAGTCCCAGTTTGAAAAATTTACACCAGCTGTCCAGTAAGGCCATTTTTCCAGCTTATGTATGAACATTTGTGAGGCAACATGCATTTGCTTGATTGAAAATCACCAAAAAGAAGAAATACAAAGTATTTAGCTATTTCTTGAGAAAATCCAATTTTCATTGCCATGGATGCATGAGAATACACAAAGAAAACCAGAGTGGTTCTGAAATGTACAATGCAAAACACAATCCATAGCTCCAGAAGTGTGTCCTAGCAGCATTTATATATTCCATATTTGTTCCCTCCCCTTCGGAGTTAATGCTTGCACAGCTTGCTTGTTTATTATTCACAGCCAGTTACTGGCTGGCTGAGGATTGTGGAGAGTGGCAAACCCCTCTAGAACTTTCTTTGTCCTCTTATCCAGCAACTTTATCAATACAATCACTTTTGTTTTGTATGAAAACCTGTGTGAAGGCAGGGGAAGGAGTGGTTATCCTATAATTGATGTTAAGGCAGAGACTATTCCTGGCCTACACACACACAGAGAAAGCACTGAGAGTTCCTGCTTCCCCATCCTCTCCTCTCCCTGCTGTCCCAGCACACCCTCAGCCAGATGGTGAAGTTCCTTCCTCAGAAGGTGAAAGGTGGCAGGAGATCAAATGCCAGCTCAAAGATCCCTTATGGATCAGTCTGCAAATAGAGAAAGAGGATGCCAAGGATCCACTCAAGAGTGCAAGGAGCATATTCCTGTTAATGTCTGAACAAAGCTGCACAGCCTCACCTTGCCCAGAGATTCCCTTGCGATCAACACAGTGCAGAGCTGAGCCTTAAAAGTTTTCTTAAGGTTACATATGAGCTTCCCAAAAGCTCAGTGAGCAGCAGGAACTTTAGCCAGCCCCCATCACAGCTCTCAAAGGTTATGAAAGCACTGCCTGAGACGTGGTTAAGACATAATGATTTACAACATATCAATCCCTAGTGGAGTCACAATACATTCCTCCCTCAGTTCCTGTCAAAAAAGTTTCTTCTAAGATATTTAGATTGAGATTGGGAATCAATTTTACACCTAAAAAATCTCTAAGAGATCCTATCAGTAAAACATATTGGTTTGGTAAATGTTGATTTGACCTTTGGAGGTTTATATAGTTTTCTGTGTCCTTGATTTAGTTACAGTCTTATTCAACTCTTTTCTCCTAAAATATTATTTTACAGCTGCTTAGAAAGCACTGTTTGGCTCCCTTTTTCTAAATTTTAATGGGAATTATCCTACATTTGTCCATTATCAGATTGGTTTTAAACTCCTTAGCTGAGGAAATCATATTTATGTACTCCAACACCTGCCTTCCACCTTGCTTCTGAAGAAGAGTTTGGAGTAAGATTGTTTATGAACACAAATGTTTCAGAGGTCAACAAAAACATAAAAAAATCCAGGATGGTATTTCTGACAAATTTCAACATAATCTTGTAAGCTTTGTATACCAAAATTTGCTCACATGAGCATTCAGGTGCAATTTCCAGAATCTGCACCTGAATATGTTTGTGTGCAGGTATAGGCTTGTTAAAAAGTGCCTAACTTGCTACTTGGTGATATTTTAGCAATAATTCCTTGCTATCACACTGAACATGGAATAACCAGATAGTTTTCAGAAGTACCTAGCATTTAACCTGGCTTTGAAAGCCTAACCAAAAGAGTATTGTGGCATTTCCATTAATTAAGACACATAGTCCTATTTTGAAGTCCATTGATGTCAACTCTCATTCAGCAGGTATTTTATTATGGCCAGAGCCAGCATCCAGGCCTGCTCACTGAACTTCCTTTTCTTCCTTTCCATTCTTCCATTCAAATCACTCTGCTAAGAATTGTGCAGTTGTTTGGAAAAAAGCTTTAAAGTTTTTTAATGAGTTCCTGGGAGCTGCTGCAATTTTACTGCATCAAGTGAATGACACTAAATGCTGCATTAATGCAGCACTGGCCAGAGGGATTGTTGTGCGCAGGAGAGGTTAACAATGTCCTGGCAGCAGGAATGACACTGCTGAAACACTGAGAAACGTCATTTCACAGATACCTACAAGCACTGCACTACTAATTATTAAGAATTTGATTTTGCATTGATGGCTCTTACCTCACCTGCAGAGCTGCCCCAGCCCTGGGGCCAAGCGCAGCAAGGACCTGGAGCTGCTGGAGAGAGCCCAGAGGAGGCACCAGGATGAGCAGAGGGATGGAGCAGCTCTGCTGGGAGGAAAGGCTGGGAGAGCTGGGGTTGTTCAGCCTGGAGAGGAGAAGCTTTGGGGTGACCTCACTGTGGCCTTGCAGTGCCTAAAGGAGCTGCAGGAAAGATGGAGAGAGAAAACTGACAAGGGATGGAGGGACAGGACACAGGGAATGGCTCCCAGTGCCAGAAGGCAGGGCTAGATGGGATACTGGGAATTAGGAATTGTTCCCTGTGAGGGTGGGCAGGCCCTGGCACAGGGTGCCCAGAGCAGCTGTGGCTGCCCCTGGATCCCTGGCAGTGCCCAAGGCCAGGTTGGACACTGGGGCTTGGAGCAGCCTGGGACAGTGGAAGGGGTCCCTGCCCATGGCAGGGGGGGCACTGGATGAGCTTTAAGGTTCTCAACCAACCTGTTCAGGTTCATTTGACAGCAGTTTAAATGTTGCTTTTTACTTGCTGAAATACTGGACTGATTTTCCTCATCTGGCATTATTTATGTCTCTGTCTCTCTTTTGTTCTTCCTTTCTGTATTAAAAGATTCCTGAAATTTTACCTTTTAACCAGACGTAGCAGTGGACGCCCAAGAAAACACTTTCTTCAGCTCATCCCGTAGATCCAGTGACTACTTCTGTCTTTTCTTGTGATTTTCTAGAATGTTTGACACGTGTTTGCTCTTTGTGGGGACAGAGAATTCTGCAAAGTAGTGACACATAATCAGAATTTCTTAAATTCTCCATATTTTCAAATAAAGCATCTAACATTATAAATGCATCATAATAATTCATATATTTAACTATTGTCATTAAAATTTACATTACAAAAAAAAATTAAATTGAGGGTATACTGATAAAATATTTTTCACATCTTAAGAAGTAACACACATTTAACACTTCAAATATAAAGCAATTTTTAAACATTATTCTGCTTCATAGCAAATAACTGTAAAAATTATTGCCAACAATGAAAAATTACCTACTCTGAAATGTTAATGAAGAATTTAATACTGTGACCCATTAAAATACCTGACAAAGTTCCCACTAACTTCACCTAACTATCTTTGCTAACAAAGCTCTAGGAGAAGGTTGTTACATCAAATATAAATTATTGATTTTATCTTATCAGTTTTATCACTTTGTATTTTTCAAATGAAGACAAAATTATAACTGCTCAAGGGAAATGGAAAGCTGATGGGGTCAGCTGTTAACTCTCACCCTGCCTAGACAGTATCATGCAATGAAAACACAGATCAAACTTTATTTTCCCAGCAAGTTTATATACAGAAGCCTATAGAGGGCAGACAGTCAGACCTTCACAAAAAGATCTTTCTAACACACTGCTTAAATGGCTCTTCTGATATTTGCAATTTTTAAACTACTCAATGCCAGTTTGAGTTTTGCAGATGCAGAATCTTGCACTGGAAAAATTATTGATTTAAAAACTGTACCACTGCACTTTTGTGCTATAGAGTTTGTGCTTATATAATTCCTTTGAGTCTTTGAAATCTTGAGCTGGTTTAATCTCTGCTGTGCTTATGTGCACCACCACAGACTCTGAGCCATTCCAGGCTTACAGCAGTACCTCTGAATGTTAAAAGTTAATATATTTGGGTTCTACTAACACCAGAAGGGCTCACAGTATAAGAAATTATGCCATTAAGAGGAAGCCCAGGCTCTCAGCCATGTGTAACCAGGCTAAATCCAGCAGTGTGCTGCTATCACCATCTATTGGTTGGCTCTGGGGTGTCAAAACCAAACCATTTCCAGAACAGAGCTAAAGCTAATTAGCAAAACTAACAAATGCAACAGAAGAATTATTAAGAAACACTGAGTTAAGACTCTCAAATTCAAGTCATGAATTGAGAGTGATTTAAAAGTCCACTTAAGGGTATGCACAGGAATAAACAAGAAATGTGTCCAGCTCTTTGTGCTTATCAGGAGGGATATTATTGCACAAGAGCTGAAACATCTGAGAGAGAAATGGATCCTTAATCTGGTAACATAAATAAACTAATTTCTGACAATCCATTTCACAAACTTAATCTAAATTGCCAAGGTAATTAGCCTTGTTTACTGAGGCTCACCCTATAAACTTTTATCTGCCATTTTAAGAAGGCAAATTATTTCCAGTGTCAGGGAATATATAATCACAATAAATACATTTACCCCCTCACTCTGAGCTTCTGTGTGATGCTGAAGCTACAATAGAGAAAAGAATTAGATGTGTGTCAAGATGAAAACATTGGCAGGGAAGATCAAGAAGTCTGTGGTTCAGTTCAAGCAAGCAGGATTTTGTAGGGATCAGCAGCATCCAGCATGGCCAGGACAGTGGAACAACCTGGGCAGGATTTGCCTGTGCAGGATGGATGGATGTGGGATGCTGTTTACACTGTCTGCACCTTGAAGCCTGGCAAATACTGAGCAGCGAGTTCTGAAGGAGTGCAGGCTACTCTATATATGTGACAGCAAATACTGCACTTGGCAGGGAATTCAGTAGGGTGATTTCCAAGCTTAAAAGGGCTTTCTGGGACTGTTTCTGACCCCATTCAATTCAATTCTTTGTAGCATGGCTTCCTTCCAGGAGTTTCAACATGCCATTCATTCAGGGAAATGCACTTTTAAGTCAACAGTAGGTTTGCTTGCATAAGAAGTATGAGCTCTGTCTCTAGTACCCATTAATCTTGGGAAGTCAGCTTGTGTGCAATCTATTTTAAAACTACTTTCCAATAGTCCACTTGCATAGTGCACACACAGGAGGAGTGATATTTTGTGAGAATGCCAAGTCTGGGTTCCCAGTGAGAGGGTTGCTTTGTGTTTTCTTCGGGTTTTTTTCCTTACACAATTCAGAATGATATTGATGGGAAATTGTACGGTTTTCATCTACCTTTTAAAAATCATTTGCTACAAAAATATTTATATAAACACTGTTAAATTGTATTTTTAAATTAATCAGATACAGGCAAGAATTAATAGTCTTGTCAATTACCAATGTATAAGGAATTTAATATTTTCTGGTTATTGCAGTTTGCTTTGATTTAGAATTTATAAAGGGCTTTCTTTCTCTAAAGGACATTATAACAGAGAAGATCTGAATGAGCAGGAAAGCAGCACAGGAGAGGCAAGTGAGACTTCAAGTGAACACAAGGCATGTGCCCATCATTGCCAATACAGCTTATGGGGCTTCTTTCCATTCATCCCAGAATCTCATGCTGAATCAGGGTCTGACTGCCCACCGAACACCAGGATAACAAAGGGCAGGAAACTCCGTCACACAGACTTGCTCCTGAACACCCAAGGAATGAAAATCATTCTAAATAAAGAGCCAGACCAGGATGAGTTTAGTGAGCTGTAACAACTGGGATCGTTCATGGGAGAAGCACACTTTGTGTGAAGAGTTTGTCAGACTCTGGCCCAAACTGTTCAGCCCCTCTTCCGTCCCAAAGGGTGAGACCAAGTGCCTCCCATTCCCACCGAGCTCTTGGAAACACCACTGCCCCAGGAGCAGGGCTCTGGCCAGAGAAGGGGTCTGCAATCCCACCCAAACAATGAAACAAAGTTTGCCTGCTTGCAGATCATTCCTGAGCAGAAAACAGGGCTGGATTTGTTGTGGAGGAGCATTCACTTGGAATCATTCGCTCTGCTTGCCACTTGAAACAAACCTTCTCTTCGTGTAATTGTAATGTTCCCTAATTACTTATGACTGACCAATTATTTAAGTGTTAATACTATATATAGTCAATCTGCCTGCCTTTGGTGTCACGCATTTAATGTACTGCACTTCTCCATTTCCCTTAAATTATGCCAAGTAAATTAACATCAAGGTTTCTGCCTGCTATTTTGTTCAGACATGTCTTCTTAGATATCTTTTAAACCAGTCCTGACATTTTAATGGGATATAATTATTATAATGAGAAACCCATTAAAGAGACAAGATTGAGGTCATATTAGGAAAACATTTCCCCTGTTAGTTATTGTACACACTGAAGTCTGTTGTTTGAAAGAGACAAAGATTTCTACAAACCAAAATAAATATAAAATATTTATGCAAGTAAAACTAAGTAAATCTAGTTTGGAAGCATTTCTGTTTAGAAATCAGATCTAGGGCAAAACACTTTATATGTATATTCACAGTGACTTTGAGAAACTCCTAATGCAGTTCTGCAGGTATTCAGTCCTGAGAAGAAAAATGAAGGGGCTCTGAATTCCCCTTTTAATCTATCCTGGGTTCTGTTTTGTACATCTGTCAAACCATATAACATTTCTTATGTAATGCTGGCCTATAGAAAGCAGTTTTTTATTTCCAGCTGGCACATTTCTGCACTCAAGTGCTCAACCATAATTTAGTTATTTGTTCCCTACATGTGGATTGTTTATTTATTTTACAAACTTGCACAGAAAATGCAACTGTGCACTAAACCATTAGTATTCTGTTGGGAAGATTTGTGTTTTGTGTTGGAGGCAGTTCACACTAAAATCAAGGTCTTAATACTCCTTTGAGGCTTCTGAAGCCCCATGGCAACTCTTGAAAAGACTTTTATTTCTTCAGCATATGTAAATTGGATAGGGTGAAGTCAATGTGATTTAAAGCTAACATCTCTTCAAAAACTCAGATGAGACAAAGGTTTTATTAAATAAAATAACAGAGGAAATTGTAGTTCCACGTTTCATTGTAATATGGTCATGAAAATGGAAAATAATATTTAGTGAAATTAAAAGTGCCAGCTTGAAATTTACATCACTCTTAATCTATACCTTTGCTTTTCATTTAATTTACCTGACCTGCCCCAGTCCTTCCAGGGAAATTACAGCATGAGATCTATTGGATATAGGGATATTAGCAAGACTGCATTGGGGTCACACACTGATTTAGGCAATTTTGCTATATTAATTAGGCAGAGATAATAGCAAAATTAAAAAGAAGAGTTGAAGCTCGTCTCATGCAGATCCTTGTCTATGCTTATAATTAAGTGCAATATTTATATTCACAAACCCTATAGTGTTACTTGAAAAGTCTCAGAAGGGACGAAAATACAGGTTTCATAAAGTTTTAGTCTGGAAAATAGACTTGGCTTCAAATTATTTCTGTTTCAAAAGTGAGGCCACTTAGCATTTACTGCAATATCTAATTTAAATGGCACTACATTGGGGCTTAACAAGGTGTTCCTGTTTGTCAACAACCTGTGCCAGGTTATTTATACCATAAAATTCTGTCATCTTGTACATTCATTCTTAGTTGTTTGGAGTTCAAAATACTGCATAACATGATAAAGTGTTTTAGTTTTCCAATTTGAAAAATTTAGGGAAGAGGGGGGAAAAGAAATGCAAAACTTGTTTACAGCTGTTTCAACATTAATTATTAATTTTCAAGGAACGCAGGAGCACTGACAGTGCAACCACTACAAATGTCAGACAAGGAAGTTTCATTCTTGTAGTCTTTTAGACTGGAAGTGGTACCAACACAAAGCACTGGATCAGAGGGTTTAAGAACTCCAGTTTATGCCTTTTTAACCCTCCCAGAACATTTTTACATCTCCCTTCTATCATTAGACATGGTAAATTTCACTGAAATTTAGAAAATTGCATATAAAGCCTCCTCCTTTCACAGACCCCTCCCTCATCCACTAAGATATCAAACCATGGATCTCAGCGCCAAATCTATTAATACAAACCTGCAATTCTAGGGCAGCTTTTAAAAATATGGCCTTCAGTATTTAATTCAGAAGAACAGCATTTATATTTACTTTTAGTTTAGCTTTTATTTAAGAAGTATGAAGTGGAACCAAGTGCAGAACACTGAGATAAAAAAAACCTCCCAGGATGAACTAGAGCTTGTTCACTAAGAGGGACTCTGCTTCAAGCATAAAGTGTCTTTTTTCATGCACATGAACTACCCATGTCCATATATGATCACATAAATCTCAGAAAACAGGGCTTAGAGTAACATAAATCTATCCTGCTTTTTCAAGAATCAAATTAGGCCACTTGAATTCTTTGGATCATCCCATTGCCTTCTGAGAACACCCAATGGCAGGGCTTGTATTCTGAGAATGCTTCAGTGTGTGATATTAATTCAGATTTCCATTACCCCAGTGTTTTTGTCCTTTACATTGGACAAAACTGGTACCACTTGTTCAGATTTATCTTTTTTTCATCAGTTACTGACAAATCACAGCGGGAATTTTGTTCCTCCTGTCCCTGTTCCCTGGGAGCACAGCCTGACCCCTCCAGCTGTCTCCTCCTATCAGGGAGTTGTGCGAAGCCACAAGGTCCTCCCTGAGCCTCCTTTTCTCCAGGCTGAGCCACTTTCCCGGATCCCTCAGCCTCTCCTGGGGCTCCAGCCCCTTCCCCAGCTCCATTTCCTTCCCTTGACATGCTCCAGCGCCTCAAGGTCTCTCTAGCCAGGAGGGCCCAGAACTGGACACAGCCCCAAGGTCCCTCAGCAGAGCAAGCACAGGGAGCCCTGGTCTTTTGGACCACACCATGGCTGGGACAAGCCAGGTACCATTTGCCTTCTTTCCATCTGGCCACATGCTGGCTCTGTCAGCCCCTCATGTCCAGCCCCTGTCGCCAGCACCCCCAGGCCTTCCCACCCGCAGCTTTTCAGCCCCTCTGCCCCATCCTGGAGCACTCATAGAGTTGTTGTGACCCCAGGGCAGAAGCTGGCCCTTGTCCCTGTTGTCCCTCATACCACTGACATCATCCCATGGATCCAGCCTGTTCAGATCCCTCTGCAGAGCCTTCCTGCTCTCCAGCAGGTCCACACTTCTGTGCAAATACTTCAGGAATGCTTCAAAATGCCATGCCAAGGCTGTCCTTCCAGTTTATTTTTTTGCAACTTCACTTCCTTGCCATCACCCATGTCTGGGAATAACTGGCTGATATTCCACACCTGCCATCCAGACAGGAATAAGTAGGACATGAAGGATTATCATTAAATTCTCACCATAAAGTCAATAGCCTAAGCCTTGAGCAAGGCCAGAGTTGAAATATTGCTGGTAGATTTATGCCTTCATCCAGCGGAAATAATAGTTTTCTGAGGCTTAGAGAAATTACAGAACTTCATTAAAGCTGCCATCATGGACAAATTTTGCAACGAACGCTTAGTGCTTGATGGATGATGCTGTATGCCTAAGTGCAGTGTCTGATTTAGAGTTCAAACCTTTTGTAGTACACTCCATGAAGATAAAATATTTCCTGCCACTGTGTTTTGGGCTCTGTATTTTTGACAATATGTTTTATGCTTCATTTGCGACCAAAGTAATGAGATTTTAGTCAATGTTCAAAGACTGACTTCCCATTTTTCATGGCAAAACCCCAAATGGGTTTTTTTTTCTACACTAGTGTACTGTTAGTTCATTGAAGCACTGAACCTTGAGGCAGCCAAAGTGTAAAACATTGACTTCACAACATGAAGACAAAAAACAAAAACTCTGATCAATGATTGAAGCTGCCCATTAGTTCCAAAGATATGGTGTCCCATTTATATTTTTTCAAAAATATCAAGGTGCACTGATACTCTGATAGAAATCTTATCAGAAAACAACTTCGTGCATATCCAGATATAAAAATATAGATCATGGAACACTTGTCGAGTGTTAAATTATTTTTGTCTCCCAAATCTAGTTCTGCTTTTCCTAAGATACATGGGAAAATGTGGATTGTGAAACAACCCAGAAAGCATTGCATGAAGCATTGATGATCATTTCCCTCCTTTTTCATAGAATAAATTATACCTCAAACAATTCTTTCACTGAGTATTGAAATCAATATATTTCAATATGTCTCCACATATGTTCTGTCAAAAGACTCAACAGTCTTTTTTATTTGAAAACATGAAAGGGGATTTTCTGACACTTTTACAGCTCCTACCATGCAAACTCTAGTATGGTCTTTACAATGCACACATATAGTCCTACAACAAAATTCTTAATATAAAGATAGGAGGAAAGCTAACACAGTGGGACAAAAAAACAGGAAGACTGGAATAGCCACTAATCCATCAGGCTTGCCTTTGAGTACTTAACAAGGAGTTTGCCCACACTGTAATCAACAATACCAACAGTTTAAATTTCTAGTTTGAACAGTTATGGAGTGAAATACTAAGTGGAGTACAAAACTTAAAGAACAAGTTTAAAATCCAGCTTTGTGCTGTAGCCAGACCAGCCATTACTGAATAATCTGACTTAAAGCTGCTCTTTAACCACTTTGGGCTGTACAGAGCCAGGAAAAGCACTAGAGATGCAAGAGATTTATGAGATTCTTTTAAAAATATATGTCAAAATAATAACAATTCATTGCATGAGCTGCCTTTTGGACTATAACACATTATTAGAAAAAAGGAACTGCCAGGTTTCAAAAGGAAGGTTGTGAGCACTGTGGAAGGCTCTGACACTTCAAGAAAAGGCTACCAAACACTGATCATTGTTAAGAAAGGCTAAATACTGCAAGCTCAAATAAATTAGCAGTCATTAACTGTAAAAAATAATGTATATAAATTAAAGCAAAGTTTTAGTGGCAGTTCCAGTGTGTCTGCTTCCTCAACCCACATTTCCATGGCCAAACCTCAGGCACAGATAGGATCATATGCCACAACGTTACTATTACAGGCCTTTTTGCAACACACAAAAAAAAGCATAACTTTTGCACCCCAATTTGAACCCACTCCAGCACTGGGTGTGATAAATCCCCTGCATTAGAAGGACTCTACATTTACAAAAACTAAAATCACAATCAGATTTGAGGACACACCATGGTGACATTGATTTTGGAGGCTAAAAGTTTATTCTAGAGCATTCCTTTCTGCACAGCTGTGCAGGAAAAGCATGGTATTACTTTCTCCTGATTATTCAGGAAGTAAGGGTGTGCAGGACTCCAGGAATAATCAAGAGGGAAAAGTAGAATTAACAACCGAACTGACACCTGAGCTGCAGCTGAACATTGTGGAATTGTATTTGTAGCATGTTCCCTGTTCTCTCCTCATTCAATGATGGACACCATTCCCCCATATCCCTCTGCAGCAGTACACTGTAAGCTGGATACAGGGATAGGATCCTAAAGTGGCTGAGGATAACACAGAATAAGACTGTGGAAGTGTCTAGCCTCTCCCAGCCATTCCAGCATAACTCATACCCATCTGCTCCCTTTCATGCTGCAGTCCAGAGGGAAGCAGATGGGACCTACTCTGTTCTCTTCTTATGAAACTCATATTCATTATAACCTAATTTTTAAAATGACAGTCTTGCTGTCAGCAATGCTGCTCAACCAATTTTTTTCCTTTCTACAGAAGCAAAAATAAACTTTACAATAATAGGCTGTGCCTGTAAGGGTCAAAACATTAAAGAGACACTAATAAGTGAACCATCTTCTCATCCCTGGAAGCAATCTTGTTTCCATTCCAAGCCTGGGACTGGATCTAGGCATGACTCCCTAACATGTGATGTGGTTGATTCTCCTCTGATATTTTTCAGCAAAGATAGATGAGTGAATGTTTTTGCTACTACGTCAGGAGCTGCTGTTTGTTGCACTGGCTGCCAGATTGTCAGCTCTGCTCCTTCCCGACATTCTGCTCTCAGGGAGGCACTGTCTCAAACACTTGGCTATTTGACCAGGACTTGCATTTAATAGTACTTTAATGTTTTGCTTTTCCAACATCATTAAAAGACTCCACAGAAAAATCACTGGGTGGAGAAATAGTGGTGTTTTCTGCTTGTGGGTGTGAGTCTAGACCTGTTCTTTAAATGAATTCCATTCCATTCCATGACAACTTTCTGCATGGTCTCAGTGTATAATGTCCATTTTTGTCTTGGTTTGAAAAGACAGGGGTCTGCTAAGGAAGGCAGGAGCTGCTCTTGAAATGGAAAATGTAAACTCCCTCCCTCTGAATTATTATAATTTTGAAATATCATAATTTGAAAGGGACTCTCAGGCAAAGATATGGGAGCAAGAATAACACTTCTTTATTAGGAAAAAAATAAAAATAAAAACAAAAACAAAACCAAAAATAAAAATAAAAATGCACTAATACAAAACAACACTGACAGAATCAGAATATGACTTGACACCCTGTTGGTAGCAGTCTGGTTAAATGGTGACTGTAGTCCTCCTGGAGGGACAGATGTAGTTCTGTTGAAACAATGATCTTGTAGAAAGGATGTTTTCCTCTGAAGGTCCAGTGGTGGTGTAGTTAGGTCTAGTCTTCCTCTGGGAATGCAGTGGGAAAAGACTGCTGTGGTGTTCCAACCTCAGATTATATCCAGATAGGAATGCTTGGCTCCTCCCCCTGGGCACAGCATCTCTCAATGGGATGATGCAATTTTATCATGCAGTGACACTCAATGGCCCATTAACAGAAGATATCTCCCCGGAGGGAGGATAGGTTGTGGAAGAGATAAACAAAACTGCCCCACCTGGTTTTAACAGCTGACCCAATTAACAGAAGATAACTGCCCCACCTCTAACAGATAGCAATAGAATACACACCCCTGGCCCCATCTTTCATTTGCAACCTAAGACACCCTTCCTCTTTGTCCCAGAACTGACAGTGATGCTCTCCTGCCATTTCAATCACCAGTTTTGTACTCTATTTTTATGTGGTTTCTTCTTTTGTTGGGCTAGAAAGAAAGTAATACCATCAGCTATTCTTTTCCTCTGGTTCTTTTACTCAAAGAAATAATTTAATATTAACATTTTTGTGAACAGAAAATACTCAAATCTGATGATTGCCACTATTAGTTGGAACATATCTGAACATAAGTATCTATGGAATGTTTTACTTTTAGTATTTCCTTCTCTTATACTTTGAGAATGTGCTGATTCAGGCACAGGTAATTGCCCATTAAAATGGATTTCTTGGTCCTGTGTCAGATCAGTTCAAGTTCTACCACTGTCCTGTGGCACTTACATCTTAAGGAGCTAACACAACCTTCTCACTGATCATTCCTACCCAGGTCAACATTGAATAAATGAAAACAAATCATGATGGAAGAGACACATGACAGACAAATGTTAACCCTTCTCCTGTTACCTTGAGGGCGCAGCAGGGAATCTGTGGCTGTGAATGAACAGAATATTCCTTCTGTGCTCATCCCTGTATGACTGGAGAGCTGTGGAACAGGAGAACTGGGCATAAATAGGTAACAAGGATAGAGGGAGAAATGCTAGCAGAGAATCAGAAGTGCAGCTGATTAGAAAAGCTCCCATGACTTCCCGGTGCATTGCCTCAATCCGACCTACAGCCATGACACATTTTGCACACTGCTGCATCTTAAGCATCAGTCCTGCTGATTAATTCCTTTCTGTTGTCCTGACATATTTTCCTAGCCTGATCTTTTTTAAGTGGGCAGGAAAACTAAAATATTGAAGAAGTCCAGAGTGACACAATCCTGGAATCCTGCCCTTTGTCTCTTTGCAATGGAATACACAAGGACTTCACAAATTATAGGTCTTCTCTTTGTGGTTTTTTTTTTTCCTTATGAATTTGACCTCAGGTTCAGAACATGTCTTTATGCCTTCTGGCAACCTTGGCCATTGTCTAGGAGTATGCAGAATCTTTAACATTCCACATTCCCCCAAGAAAACTGGCAAAGGTTGCAGTCTGTTCCATATACATGAGGCACTGTGTGTAGTGCTGATGAATCAGGCACACACAGCCCCACTCTTGCCAACAAGCAGCAGTAGTTATCACTTCCCTTTCACACTGCATAAGTAAATTATTTATTACAAGTTCAATTGAATTTTAAAATGCAAAATAATATATTAGTTGCCTTAACTTGTGATTTTAATTTAATTGGGTTTTCTCTCCCTGTTTAACATATTCAAATGTAAGGATTTGAAAAGAACATTGAGGAAGTATTTAAAAATAAAGCACACGGTTTGTTGCTGGAGTGGAAAGATACTAATTTACAACATGTGATCATGCACCACATGAAATTAGAGCATATCTAATACATATCCATATTTTATTTTATACCATCTATTTAGTTTCTCAAATAAATGACAAGAGTGTGCAGAGCTGCTGCAGAATTCTCCTGCCCAACTGCACTATCAATTATACCATCCTCTCTTTCACTTCAGGGTTATAAATCTTTGTTTCTCTTTGAAGAAGTTGTATTAATATTTAATTGGAAAACTTCATAAAATGTTAGAAAAATATTACACCAAACACAGAGTAATGCCCAAGAGAGTAAACAGAAGGATTTGTGTTATGTAGTTTAGCTGTGCATTTGCATTTCCTTCTTCACTGACCTACTAAAAAAAATTGCTCTCATTCTTAGTGTTTACAGGAAATGTGGTCTTGTCTAAGGAAATAAAACACATGGAGAAGATCCATCTAAGTTCCCATTTACCTTGGCCATTTTGGGATGGATGCCTAAAATCTATGGACTTGTTTTCAAGGCGAAAAAGCATAATTAAGTAACTCTTAGAAATTTGGGATACATTTCATTGCTAACAACCCTTTCTTTTGATATAATATCTCTTATTTTCTAACACCAGTGCACTATAACTCTGATATTCAAGGCATTCAAGTATTGAAGACTAAACCCTAAATTAACCTGAAATTATTTGATTTATATATTTTGACAGAGAAGTATCACCCAAAACAAATAACTCAAAAGATTCTCTTTGAGATGAGAAAATTTAAGGTCTATTGATGTGTAGCTTTTAATGTGTTCAATTCATTAATTGGACACATTTATGGTACATAGAGGCAGAGGGAATATATTGCACTTATTAATGTATTAAATTAAATCATTGATAAACCCAGTATTCAGACTTTTTTTAACTTTAAAAACACATTATGTCAAGCATTACATTTTTTTAAGAATTGAATGAAAAAATCAATTTATGTATCCAACTGCTTGAATTTTAATGCCCACATTAATAATTTCATAAAATCATGACAAACATCTGTACACAGAATTTGCTTCTCAATGAAAATGTAGAACCTGCATCAAACCAGTGACAATTTTGTGTAACAGGTGAAGACTCAGTCTTTAACACCAAGCAACCACCTTCCCAGACACGACAGTTTTTTCTTGATTTTGCAATCACTCAGATGTCACTCCAGAATTAACATCTATATCTGTGTAGTTTGAGCTTTTTCAAACACTGACCTTCCACTGATGTCTCAAATGAGATCCTGCTCTATATCTCAAGTCCCACATGAGTACTTGTTCCAATTTTGAAAGTCCAAGCTGTATCTTTCCTTCTAAAAGAACTCTGTATTTGAGACAAGTACAGAATATGTAATAGAGGTTCTGTACAGATCCACTTTGGCTCAGGAGGAAGATTTTATCTTTTTATCTTAACATTTCTTATTCTCTGCAGAGTAACTGAATGTGAAGTTTCACTTTTGCATGTACAAATTTCTCTCTCAGAGCAGAGCAGAGTGAGAGAATAAATTCATCCCCGGCAATTTTCTTTGTTCAGCTTTTCAGCAATACTGTCCAATATAAATTTCCTTGTAAATTTTTTTCTTTTCATTTTTTGGTGTAGAATGATGCCTTAAGATTTTAGCGTTTATATTTTTCAAATCCTATGGTGCATTAGTGCAAAACTCTGAACTCCATATAAAGTGTTAGCTACTGTCTACACATTTTGGTCAGACAAAGCAATCACTCTAGGCCTGAAACTCAAGGACACCCTACAGCTTCAGGCCGAAAAGTATAAAAAAAGTGAATTGGAGGGGAGCAAAC